>CM021106.1:262265487-262549678 GCA_007115665.2 Sequoiadendron giganteum
ATCCCTCTCTCTCCCTCTAACTCTTAACCCTCTACCCTCTATCTCTGTCCCTCTCCCTCTCTCCCACTTTCTCCCACTCTCTCTTTCTCCCACTCTCCCCTCTCCCAATCTCCCAATCTCCCAATCTCTTCTTGTCTCTCTTTCTCCCACTCTCCCCCTCTCTCCCTCTCCCACTCTCTCCCAGTCTCTCTTTCTCCCACTCTCCCCTTCTCTCCCTCCCTCTCTATCCATCTCTCCCTCTCTCTCTCCCTCTCTCTCTCTCCCAGTCTCTCTTTCTCCCTCTCTCCCACTCTCTCTTTCTACCACTCTCTTTCTCTCAACCATACACCCTCTACCCTTAACCCTAACCCCTTAAACCCTAAAACCCTAAAACAAAACCCTCAACCCTACCTCCCTATCTACTATATATCTCTCATCTCCCTCTACCTCTCTCTCTCTCTCACACACACACACACACTCACTCACCTCTATATCCTCTACTATAAGGATATAGGGGAGAGATATAGAACTATGATAGAGGGTATAGACAAAGAGGGAGAAAATAAATCTATTAAAAAAACCATATTTCATATAACATGAGCGTGTTTTGAAGAAGTAGAGATATGACCGTTTTAGCAAGAAATAACACACCCATGTTATAATGCAAGCGAGTTTTGTCTTCCTCTAAAAATGGAAAAAAAACTCAATATACCTGTGATCTCAAGGCCTAGATTCTACATATTTTATTGGTTTTGCACGTGCTCCAATATAAAGTAGATTTTTGATGATGTTGTGAAGTGTGCAAGCATGTTTTTCACATTCCACCACCTTTTCCATGATCTTTCTACCACCTTTTCATGAAATAGCAGAGTTTTGACATTGAAAGACATATAATATCAATTCAAGTTTGAATTCTATTGAAAACTGAGATACAATTGAAGTTTGGAGGGGAACAAGATTTTGAAAAAGTCAAATTGTTGAGGATTTTGAAGAAAGAAGAAGCTAAGGCTACATAATTGGGTTGAACTCCTTCATTTTAAAGTCTGGTTTTTTAGGTATGTAAAGTATTTACACATTTTCTTTCATTCTATTATGGCTTGCTTTCATTCTTGTTGTTTTGCATATTCCATATTGATCATTGTTTTTTTGTCATTATAACCTTAACTTGTCAATGCACATTTTAAATTACAAAATTATATACACTTGCTAATTACATTTTTAAACTTGATGCATAGCATCTACCGGGATCCACAAATCATCAAGGGCACTTTTGACCCTAACTTAAATTGAAGAAGATCAACCAACAAACTCAGTCATATTTTCATCAAAATCCTTCAATTTCACTTTATTTCATATATCCAAAAAATAGATTAACCATCACAAAATTGATTGTAACATACCATAAACCTAATTAGAAACTCATAACCATTCAATTTGTTCATGATTCACTAATTCAAGAACTCAATGCTGCAACTTACATGGAAAAATAACAACAAATCATGGAAGGTAACTACCAACCTTTATACAGACATACAAGACACTATAATTAGCATGTTATTGATTGAAATAAACTAAGTACACATTCACAAACCACTGATCCATCAGACTCTTTAATTCTTGCAGTCATAACATCATTTTGCAAAAAGAGTCAACTTCTATATTTCTTGAGAGGAAAACAACCAAATGATGGATTCTTGTTTCCCCTTGCATAAAACAAAATCCACACACCTTACACAACCCAAAACTAACCTACGTCATCAAAATATAGAGCCTAGATCATGGATTAGTCATAATGAAACTTCTTAGACTCTCAAACCCCCTAGTGCACCAAATCCACATCTCTTTGAGGCATTTTGTTATTTAACAATTGACTTACCTTGTGTATTGATGCAATCAGGGGAGGTCCTCTAACACAACTCAAAACAAAATCAACCAACAACAAAAATTCACAATTAACAATTCATACAATCCACAATAGGCTTCTTTGTTACAACTTCATCAAAACTGGATTTATACACCAACTAGGCCTCAAATTAGGCCTCTTTTACAAAGGACCTTATCTTCAATCCTTTTCCAAAACACAAAACTCAATAGGGCAGCAGTCTATATGTTATGAAACCAAGGATTCCACCATTTTTTTTCATAAAATCACTCACCAAATTTCCAAATCATAAAAATGATGCAGAGAGGGGTGGAGACCTACTCCAAATCAAAAATAAATGATCTCAGATCAACCTCCAAAATAGATTCCAAAGATCCTACCAAAATTCACCCTTTGAGCATGCTTTCCCTAGCAATATTCCAAACCCGGTTCCAGACACTTTTCTCAAGAACTTCCTAAAACATTTGGAAAATAAATTTTTGATTAAGATAACCTTTTAAGGGCCACACAACATACATCAAAACTAGGGGTGACTTCTTTGGACTATGTTTGAATTCCAATAAGCCCACCTAGCAAAAGGGTTCCCAATTAGCCCAAATTTTCAAAGTACCTTTTAAAGGTGAGGTTTCAACTCAATCACCAAGAACAGTCAATGTTCATGATACCATGATGGAGTTCCAATTTTAAATCCTTGGTTTTCCTTTGTTACTGATTTGTCTTGTTGCTTGGAGAGTATCTAAAGATGGAGTTCTGCCTTGCTTCCTTGAGACCTTGGTGTTCTATTGTTGGGTGGGGTCTTTTTCATCGTTACCTTTTTGGAGAAGGATTTAAGAACAACTTATGTCCTATGTAATCGTCTAGGCACAACCCCTTTTGATATAAAATGAAAAAAAATCGCCCAACCCCTTTAATTACTTAAGTCTGGGTTGGTCCATGCCTTATCTTTTAAAAACAACCTTGAGTCATCGACTGTCGTTGCCCTAGGTGGTGTCCCTTTCCCCTTATTTCTTCTAAGTATTTTAATGTTTTGCAGGGGTTATTTTACTGACTGTCGATCTTCTTGAAGTTAATCTTGACCATTGCCCGCCATCCCGTGATGACATCACCACTGGCTGTTTGGTGATCACGATATCGTGGGCGGGCGCCACGTGTCCTAACTTGCTGGTGATAAAAGAAGTAAATAAAGTGCTTAATTTATGCATTGAACTTTAGGGCATTATTAAGCAGGTTACTTAACTACACGAGAAATGCACATGCTTGTAATAAATGGTGATGTCTTAATCTTGATGGAAAAGCTGCTAGATGGATAGATGTTGGTGCTACCTCCTATTTTGTTTGTTGAGATCACAGATGGTGGAGATCAATAGTTGCCCACTATCGCGTGATCCTAAACCAAGAGGGATCTAGTGATCGCAATATCTTGGGCAAGTGCCACATGTACTCTTTTGAGGCTGCATTTTACGGTGGGCCCTTGACGATGATATGGAAGTGTTGTCAGATTTTTTGAAGACGGTCGTTTGATGGTCTGACAGAAAGATGAGATCAACAGTGAGGTTTTAAACTTGCATCAAATGTAATTGAAGCTGTTGGCACAACACACAAGTAAGCTTTAATGGTGGAAAAGACGTCTACTTAGCTATTTTCATCATTTCTAAATACTTAATTTCTTACTCGCATTGCCATAAAGACATTCAAGTGTTTGCGAAGCGATCCAGAGCCAAATATAGAGTTTTTTCAAAGTGATCTCAGCACGGGTTTGAATTTTCTGTGGGGTGTGAATTCCGTGAGTTGATTTTCTTACCACTATCTCTGTTTGAATGTGATTCAAGAAAAGGGCTGCATTGTGTTATCTGTGATTCTCTTGATTACAGTTCTGGGGTTACTGTTTCTTCTAGATTGTGAGAAATTGCAAGTTTCTGTTGTATTTCCATTCTGGGTAGCCTTGGTTTGTTTACAAATTTGATTTTAAGGAAGCTCTAATTGTTAAAATGGCACCACCAAAGCAACATTCTGGCCGTATTGATTACATACATAGGAATCTATATGATGACTTCCTTGACCAATTCCCTTTATCAACAAACGACAAGAAGAAAGGTTTGATCTTAATGAATGGGACAACCCTAGATGAGGGATTGAGATGTAAGAATTATAATATTGCAGATGCCAGAGTGCCTATGACAGGTTTGGAAATGTTTAGGAGATGGTATGGGCAATGAAATGTGTCTCATCCTTTTTCAAATAGTTGGAGATATGACATGGGAAAGCTTGTGGTACCGAATGTGTTTCTGGATGTTGACCTACTTAGGGCAGTAGTTGCACGATATGACCCTGTCACACAACTTATCAGGGATAATGATGGCGGTATTCTATTGAATGTGAATATTGATACAATTCGTCAGGTTTTTGATTTGAGTGAGTATAGCTCATTTCAGGTTCGAATTGACTTTGAGGAGATGAAGCAAGAATATCCCAGGTCTCAGCCTCTTTTTAGGTCAAGGTTGCTTCCCCCTCATCTGGCTAGGGCTAGTAGTTCAACCATTCACATCAGCCCAACTGACCGGGAGCCTTTCACGTTGAGTTGCTTTATTGATCATTTCTTGGCAACGTTCTATTCACTTTGCCAAATAATTGGCTTCAACCCTAACACTGTGATACCCATTGCTTATATGTTCATGGGGTCTCAGATTCAACACCCTAATTTTTCTGTGATTTATGACTATGCTTCTTTCCTCACTGAAAGGATACATGAGGGTTTGTTGAAGTTGCATAATGGAGATTCTGGTACTCCTTATTAATGCACATGTTTTTGTACGAGAATGTTGAATTCTTCTCAGAGAAAATGGAGTTGAAGCGAGAGGTAAATTGAGAGAAATTACCGGTACAAGCTTGGAATGCAAACATGTCTAGTAACAAGGGAGGTGCTAGTTTTGTGCAGTTTGATAACTGCTTTGCCTCTAGGCTTAGGGCTAAATTGGTGGTGAATGTGCCAAGAATTCCTGAGGATTTGCATGACTTCCTCCGACCCAAAATAAGGAGACCTAATTTGAAGGTGTGCCATAATTGGGGTGACATTATTCTTTACGCTGTGAGCATTGTTTTGAGGGTTTATGGTTTCTAGGGAGCTCCTCACATTCTCCCATATAATGTACCATCAAGGATGGGATTTGCAAAGGTGATGTGGCAATTAGGCTACATTCATGAAGAGAATTTGACAGGAAGAGGAAAAGGGACTTTGTTCCCTGATTATACTGTTGTCTCTAATTTTGTATTCTCTAAGGGAGGATGGGTTCATTTTGACTGATATTTTGATGAGTACCATTTGAAGAATGGAACCAGGATACAACATGACCTAGAGGGATTCTTTGCCTTATTTAGGCAGAAGATTAAAGATGGTAAATTTATTCATGTTTTCAACTTCCCTGAAGATTTAATTAGAAATGAATTTGAGTTGAACCAACATGAATTGAATAAGGAAAAATAGATTGCTTATGAGAAAATGTTGGCCATGGTACATAAATTGGATCCAAAGTATGATCCATTGATGGAGTTTACTCCATTTCATAAAAGAATTGATTTTTTGATGAGCAATTTCAAGGAAATCATGAATATCCTGAGGACCAAGAAAGCCAATTTAGAATTGGATTTGGGAATTTAGGAGGAAAATGTGAGGCCTGAGGACACGAGGCCAAATTTTTAGCCATTAGTGGATAGGCCTCTATAAAGAAGGAGGAAAGATAGTAGCAGTGATGAACAGGCAAGACATAAAAAGGGAAAGAAAATAATGAAAACATCATCACTACCGGGTCATGGGGTAAGGAAACCTAGAGGGATAAAGATTGTTGATTTGGATTCCCCACCGAGAGATGATCTTGTGGAGGTGTCATTAGAGCCAAGGCCTAAGAAGCGAAGGATTGAAGAACCACAAGAGGTTTTGATGGATGAAATAGTCATAACTGACCAAGAAATGCAGGTTGGTATCCCCTCTCCTCCTAGATCAGCACAATTGGTGCTCACTGATATGGATATAAAAGGGCAGTATGTGCAGGATGCTAGAATGGAGGCCTGCAAGGCATTCTTGGATGATGATGCTTTTGTGAAAACTTCTGTATTCTTGCAATTGATTTGGAGAATGAAATTAGAAGAGGATCAGGATAGATGCAAGAGCAGGAGGGAGTCAAGACCTGATAGGTCAGACAAAGAGAATGATGATAAAGTGAAGGCTAAATTAATGGAGCAATTCAAAAACATCACTCCTGAGGAAGGAAGGAAACTTGTGACCCAAGCAGGTGTCTTACTCCTCCCTGAATGGGACATAGCTAATGATGTGGCATTCAATGCTATTATGTAGTCCAAGCATACTATGCAGAGTAGTGAAGAAGAAGTCAAGGCAACCCTATAGTATTCTGCTTTTAGTGAAGAGTATGAGACACTAGCCATATGGACTCTAGCACCTTAGGGCAGAAAACCAAATGTGACATATATTAGCTGAAATTTGAGGGGCAGGCTCATTATCAAAAGAGCTTCTGAAACCTCAGTAACAAAAGCCACAAGCTTGACATTGAATGTGGCCAAATTGGCCAAAAAGACAGCATAAAGGGAAGAGGCTGAAAGGAAGAGCCTGATGGAAAAATATAATGTAATAATTGGGGAATATAGTAAAATGCAACAAAGAAATTTTGAGCTACAATCTAAAGTAGATAGGTTAAAATATGGGCAAGTGGGAGAATCTTCCAATGCTCCTACTATCAGACAACTACCTATCACTTCAGGGTTAGTTCCCCCTACTATCCCAATTATTTCTATCCCTGGATCCCTAATTCAGACACCTACTCCTAGCACTATACCCAAGCCGGTTGAAGAGGAAATGGAGTATTCTGTGGACCCCACCAAAAAGAAGATGATGAGTAAGATCACAAAATTATAGGCTGCCCTAAAGGCTATTGAGAATGATGCCATGGCTAAACACAATGAGGTGGTTGACATCGCGTTGAGGCACTTAAATGAGAAGGTTGATTCTAGGCTGCCATTTGTTCAATCTTTATATTCTTTATTTTTGGCTGGATTGCAAAATATTAACAAGGATCGAGATGTGGTTTTACCCTTGGTTGAGAAGTGGATCCCTCGTGCCACTGATTTAGATATTATGTTTAAGGCCTCCAGGTTCAATGCAAATAACAGGCCTCAGTCATTAAAGCCTACTCAATTTTTTGTGAAATCATTGAAGGGATTCCAAGCCCTACCTGATGACTTGAGTAAGAAAATTGGAGAACTAGTAAAAAGTTTTGATGATTGGAATGATACCTTTTTGCCTGATATATTAGATACATAAGGAAACATTGAGACACTACAATAATGGTAAGAAAGGGCAGAAGAGGTCATCAGTGCACAGATCAAATTGATTTGTGATGACTCAGATCATGACTTGTTACTAAGCAGCATGGATAAAATAATTAATACTCGCATGTTCTTGGAGTCATTTGAAAGAGAAGCCAACTAGGTTGTGGTGAAATTCACACCTTATAATACTAGGCTAATAGAGGTGGTGAATTTTAATTGGCCCACAGATGAAGAATATCAAATTTGGGTGGACAAATACTTAATCAAAGAGGAGTGAAACTGTATCTACTACCGATAATTAATAGCTCAATGGTTACAGTGTAACTAATTATGGTTTTGATTCCATGACGGCTTTGGGTGCAGAATTTGAGGTATAACAAATGTGGCAGTTGTTGTATAATGGATGAAATAAACAGGAAGATGCTCCAGGACTTGGTAATTTTAATCATAGTTTTGAGTGGGCACATAGTGGTCCTATTAATTGATGACATGTGTAACTTCTGGTCTGATGCTTGTTTGCTCCTTCATTTCTATAAGAAGGATTTCAAGGTTAGAAGTAGAGGTTGGCAAGCTGGATATTTTTGAAGGTCGAGTCTAGGTATAGTTGTAGAATAGATTGTAAGAATTTCATTTTTGAATGCTAAGGCAATTTGGGTTTGGGGTTCTTTTGTAATGGGTTTTACGTTTATGAAATTTTGATGTTCATAACAGTACTAGCATTTGAGCTATGATGTTATATCTTGAGCTCTTGTCTCTCTTGTGTATAGACATATCATAATTTTGAATAGAATAATCAAGGATTATGATGTTCATCTCATTGTTGTGATGAGTATGTTTTCTGTTTTGGCTTTAATTCAAAGAATTAATTAAAATTCTTCAATGGAATCATAGATGGGTGTGTTTGTAGAGGGATTCAGTAAGAAGTATTGGGCTGGGATAGGGATTGACAATGTTGTAATGCAATATTTCCACGGATCATATATGTTATTTATTTAAATCTATTGTTAATTTCTGAATGTTTGTAGACTTGACTCCCCAATGGTATATGGCACTAATCTAAATTGTATGAGTTTATAAAACCCTATTTCTGTATGTCTTTACTTAGGGGTTCCCACCAACTTGCTAGTAAAATGACTATCATAAGTTACAAAATAGTGTTGTAATCATCTCATGCTCCAAGTATTGAATATTACTAGTGAAGGGCCGATTCACTCTGGTAATATTATGTTTTGTTGAGCTATTTATAGGATTATCTATGAATTATTAATAATTTGTTTATGAGCTCGGTGCAGAGATCATAAATACATTATTGGGATCACCCTCCTGGGTCTTTCAGAGCCCAAAGTGTAGGAGGTTATTATTAAAATCCTCATCAGTTGGTCCAGGTCCTCTAAGCTACCCTTGATTGGAATTGGAAATTCCATAGGTAGATTTCGAGACAAACCTAGTTTACAATAAAAAACACCAACAAAATGGCGACTCTACTAGGGAACTAGCTGGAAACACTTCTTGTTAGTGGGCTGGTTATCCATTTTGCATAGAGTCCATCATTGTATCTCTAAGATTTGATTGTTGAGCCCTTGGCGTTGTGTTTCTTTTATCCAGATCAAGTTTGTTATCTCAAGAATTGCATATACCTCATGCAAAGTGTCTTGTGCATTGTCAGTATGATAAATCATGGGGATCTTTTAAAGTATTATCATATGTTTTGAATAGTGAATATTCCCAACATAATTGGGTGGTGACTTTGAAAGTCTCTGCACCAGTGTGCACTTTATTTGAAGTTTTATATAAGTTGAAAGATCTTTGGATACGCATAGAGGAATGAAAAATACTAGGTCATTCATGAAGAATCATCCAGAATCCAGATTGGAAGGTGAACTTCCTAAAAAAAAGAAGAAAGATTGGATAAAGAAGAAATCAGAGAATAGCAACGCTACTCCCACGTCCCAAAATCCTATACTTCAAGGTACAAGTAAGCCATTACATCCTATCCCTAAGACTTTTGAATATGTATCTAGACATTCTGAATCAGATAGTTGTGGATTTTTTGATGCATTGTTTAATACGCCAGTCCAAGAGAATGTAACATGTCATAATAAAGGTCTCGTTAGTGTCCAATATACTAAGAGAAAAAGTAGGAGTAGAAGTCGAAGCCATCACAGAGAATGCACCAGTGATGTGCCTCCTCCTCCTGCTGAAGATGATGGGGCACCTTTACTATTTAGACAAGAAGACACAAATCTGATAGATTTGAGTGAGACATCAAGTTTTGACATAACTTTGCCTGAACCTAAAGATGCTTTTGGGGATATTAATTCTTTAAGAAGAGAAATTAAAAAGTAGGCTGAGCTTAGGGTAAAGAAAGATAAAGAAAAGGAAATAGAATTGGTGAATGCCATCATTGAAAGGGGTAGATTGATGAGACAATTAGTGAAAATGAAACTCCTGAACCAAGGTGGACCGAACCTAGAAGAGGAGGGTCCTCTTGTACAACAAATTATTGATAAAGGAGTTAAGCAAATGTCTAAAGAGGGTCTTGAAGGTCAATCTAAAGCTCAACCAAAGCCTACAGACTCAATACCCTTGAACCCTATTAAGTCATAATCAGATAATTCAAATTCTAAACCTATTGTGGACAAGGGAAAAAAGAAAGCTGAAGGAATCACAATAACTGAAAGGATGGTTTCTCACCAGCCTAAAAAAGATCCCCTCCCACATGTATCATCACACATAGAAACTACCTTAGAAAAGGTTAGAAGGGAAGGGGAAGCCTTAGTCGAAGAATTAGAGAGGACCGAAATTGAGGCTGCAAATGCAGAGAAAAGAAGGAAAATAAGTTTCCTAAGAATGAAAAATCTAGATGGGCTAGCACAAGCCACAACTTCATCAGGTCATCAAGAGATTTTGAAAATTGATCCTAAACCTAGTCAGGAGAATATCACAAGTAGTTTTGGGCCAAGGATTCAGGCCACCAAGCTGATTAATTCACATCAAGATGGTTCTAAAGCTTAGAAAATTGATGGATCATTGCAAAGGAGGCCTATACAATTGGAAAGATATAGACAACTATTCTTTGATGGTATTCTAGGATATCCAAACCCTATTCTTGATGAGTTAAGGGAAAAGATGAACAAATTTGCTGGGAATAATGCCTTTTCAGCTGAAGAGCATTTGAAAGGTTTCATGGATATGTTAAATGATTATGAGGTAGAACATGATGATCTAGTCATGAAATTGTTTGTCCAATCCTTTATAGAAGATGCAAGGGATTGGTATAGGGATCTACCAAATGCCAGTATTGGTTCATGGGAGGAGTTTGGAAAATGCTTTAAAGAACAATATGGTGACAAAACAAATGCTAGTTTTATGTTAAATGAGTTCAATACTATAAAAAGATTAGCTAATGATCCTACAACAAAATTCAACCTTATATTCCAAAAGGCCATGTATAAATTGTTTCAAGTAATGAGGCTTGATGAAAATGCTTGCTTGACTACTTATTTCAATGCTTTTGATGCTAAAATGGCATATGTTCTCTGAGATAAGGATCCTTGAACTATGAGGGATGCTTTTAGAGCAACTATTAATATTGAAAGTAATAGAAGAACTTCTGGTAAATGTGGTAGGAGGGAAGAGCCTACTCTTTTGAAGAATCCTAGAGATAGAACTGAGAAAGCCTCCACTGCAAGAATTAAAGATGATGAGAAATGGGATAAGGTCCTTAGCACTTTAAAGGATATCAAATATACTATTGCTAAACAGGAAAAGGGTCTTGGAGGTGACAAGCAGCGATATGGTAAAAATGATAAACTTCCTAGATTGCAAAATTACCCCTACAATACAAATTGGAAGGATGGGAAACCAATATTACCTGTCCAGAAGCCTAAAACTAATTAGCAGATACCAGATCCTTTACACAAGAATTCTGTAAATCTGACACAAGATAGACCATGGTGTGTGGTATGTGAACACCCACATGATCAGAATTTTTGTGGTGTTGCCCAGCTACTTGCAGTAGAGGGAAAGGAAGAGAACGTTCATCAACACACTCTTGATTTTGAGCAAAATGATGTAGATTGTTGCATGGCCCGGTCATATATTGATGAGGTGGAGTCTTCTTCTAATGAGGAATTGCAAGAGCTTGATGTAAACCATCAATGATAGAAGAGTGAGTTATACCACCAATAGGTTTTTTCTGATGAAGAAGGTGAGTTTGATCACCATGCTTGCAGTATGGAATAGGCTGAGGATCTAGTATCCTTACGAAGACCATGAGAAGATGAGATTGCCTAGTTAACTGAAGAGATGGCTGCTCAGATGAGAAGTACATTACAGTTAAAGAATAGAACTGTGGGTGGTGAGCAAGGCAAGCCTACTAGTCTTTTCATTAAGGAACATAAAGGTAAAAGCAAGGATATCAAGGAAGATATCAAAAACGATGTTGTCAAAACCAAGGATGTCCAAACTGACAAGATATGGGCAAAGAAGACTAAGATCCAAAGCCCCAGTGGAGATGCTAATCCTCTATTGGTGAAAACCAAAGTGATTGCTAAGTCTTTTGAGTTATTTCAAGAGGAAAAGCATAAGAAACTTGAAGGAAAACAAGAGAGGGAGAAGAACAAGACTAATGATAGTATGATTCAAAATTTTCCCAAATATACACCTGTTGATATATTTCAAGTATTGTCTCAAGTCAAGGTTATTGTACCATGGCTTGAGATGATGAGAATAGATGAGCATAGTGAAAATACAATAGCCTTGATCACTGGAATTCCTAATGATAAATTGGTACAAGGAAATTGTAAAGAAATTAAGGAAAAGGAAGAAATAGAACTGAAAGAGTTAGAGGGAATTGTAACTCAAATTCCCCCAATATACCTAGGGAATTCTGTTAATATGTGTTTGGAGAACATCACACCTTTTTTCTTAAGTGTTAATATCAATGGGAAAACTCTGAGAAATTGCATGATAGATTCAGGGGCATCAAATAATGTTATGCCAGTAAAGATTATGGAAGCAATGGGCTTGATAGTTGATATTACTCAAGGAAAATGTTATGCACTCGATTCAAGAGAGGTTCTTGTTATTGGAACCATCAAGGCTCTCCCTTATGTACTTACCCAATATCTTGATAGGGCTTTGGCAATGACTATTTTAGTTGCAGACATCCCCCCCATTTTGGAATGTTATTATCAAGAAAATGGAGTGCCTTAATGGGAGGCAACATGCAATGTGATTTGTCAATTGCTACCTTTTGCATTGATGGAAAAGATGTCAAGATTGAAAGAGAATCAAAGGTGCCTCATATGATTGAGCATAGCTTGACTAAGGATTTGACATATTTTACTGACTGTGGCATAAATGAGTTCAGGGCTGAGGAACCCCCAAGTAATTGTGATAAGTTTGTTGCACCAATTGATGCAAAAATTGAAAGTCCACCAGAATGTGATGATTTATGGATGATGTTTTTTGATGGTATAAATTCCAAGGAAGGATCTGGTGCAGGTGTGTTGTTGAGGTCACCAAGTGGTAAAAATTTCAAATTCTCTTTTACCCTGCTATTTGAATGCACAAACAATATAGCCGAATATGAAGCATTGTTGTTAGGATTACGATTGGCTCAAAAACATGGGATCAAAAAGCTCAAAGTAATTGGAGATTTGGAGCTTGTGATCTCCCAAGTCAGATCCCTATATATGATGAAAAATAAAAGGTTGAAATAGTATATAAATTATGTATGGGATGAATTGGAGAGTTTTGATGCTTTTGGGATAAACTTGATGGAGAGAGGTCACAACAAGGTAGCAGATTTGTTTGCAAATATTGCACTAAGGCCGGATGACATGACTTATGCTGGAATTTCAAAGGTTGAAGTGCAAACCAGACCGTCTGTTCCTGATAATATCAAGAACTGGTAGGTTTTTGACAGTGTTGATGATATATTGAGATTTTTAAATTGTATGGATGAGTATGAAACTCAAGAAATAGATTTTCGAGCCTTTGTTGAAAACATTGATGGTAGGGATACTGTGTTTGGAAATGAAGTTATGCAGTTAAAAACTAACACAATTCCTAAGGGTTTAGTTGTCCTTGAAGGAGTGTTTGATAACCAGGATAGGGTTAAGGCTCATCGTGCTGCACCTCATCCTAATGATTTGGAGGAAGTGAACCTAGGGAGTGATGCATCACCAAAGAAAGTGTATATTGGAAAGAAATTGTCACCAAAGGTAAGAAAGATGTTGATTGACTTGTTAAGAAAATTCAGGCATGTGTTTGCTTGGTCTTATGATGATCTTAAGGCTTATAGGAAAGATTTATTTCAACATGAGATTCCTTTGAGTAGTGATGCTAAACCTTTTAGACAAAAGCAAAGACCTATTAATCCCACCTTGGCTCCAAAAATGCAAGAAGAACTCACTAAGTTAAGAGATGCAGGAATCATCAAACCAATTAGACATTCATCTTGGGTGTCTAATTTGGTACCAGTGAGGAAGAAGAATGGAGACATTAGACTATGTGTGGATTTTAGAAATTTGAATGTGTCTTCACTAAAGGATAAGTATCCATTACCAAATATGGAGGCTATGTTGCAAAGGGTAACAGGTCATGAATTAATGTCCATGATGGATGGGTTTTCTAGCTATAACCAAGTCATGGTTAAGGAATCTGAAAAATTTAAGATAGCTTTCACTACACCTTGGGGGACTTATGTATATGTCAGAATGCCTTTTGGTTTAAGAAATGCAGGAGCCAGTTTTCAGAGAGCTATGGATGTGGCATTTTCAGATTTCATTAATTTGTTCTTGGTAATTTATCAGGATGATTTAACAGTGTATTCCAAGAAAGAGGATGATCATTGTGAACATCTTGAGAAAATATTCATTAGGGCATTGGAATATGGTATTTCCTTAAATCCCAAGAAATGCACTTTTGGAGTGAGAGAGGGAAAATTTTTGGAGCATTTTGTTTCTAAGCATGGGGTTAAAATTGATCCAGAGAGGATAGACGTAATAGACAAGGTCTTGCAACCCCGAAGTGTTAAGGGAATCCAATCATTTTTCGGGCAAATCAATTTCCTAAGAAGATTTGTTACAAACTTTGCTGAAATAATTCACCCTATTTCTAAGATGCTTAAAAAGGGGACCAAGGTTGAGTGGGAAGAAGCATCAACACAAGCTTTCCATGATATAAAGAAAGCTATCGAAGAAGCACCTGTGTTGAAAACCCCTGATTTTTCCAAACCTTTGCAAATTTTCTCATTCACTTCCTTCCACACTATTGCAGCTGTGTTATTACAAAAGAATGCTGAAGGTTTTGAGCAACCTATATCTTTTTTCAAAAAATCCCTGCAGGCGGCAGAACTAAAGTATGACATAAATGAAAAACAGGCATATGGACTAGTAAAAGCAATGAAAGCTTTTAGGACCTATTTGATGGGAGCTACCATAATTGCCTATGTGCCCAGTGCTGCTGTAAAAAACATTTTTACACAACAAGAAGTGTCAGGAAGGAGGTGTAGATGGATAAATAGGATCCAAGAATTCAACATTGAAATTCAGATTACCAAGTTAGTAAGGGGACAAGGATTGTCTAAGCTTATGACCCAAAATAATCTGGAAACTAATCAGATCAATTTTCTTGAAGAAGAAGAGAGATCACATATATGTGATATGGAACACTTTGATTGGTATAAAGGTGTGATCTATTATTTGAGAAAGATGAAATGTCCTGGTGAGTTGAGTGAGAATGAAAAAAGGACATTAAAGTTACATGCGATCAAGTATGTTATCATAATAGGAAAACTCTGGTGGAGAAATGGAGGTGGTGTCATGCTAAAATGTGTAGATTAGGATCAAGCTAAGGAACTTTTGAATGAAATGCATAGTGGAGTCTATGAAGGGCATTATATGGCCAAAAATATTGCACACAAAATAATGAGAACTAGATTATGGTGGCCAACCATTTTCAGGGATACATATCAGTTAGTGAAGAAATGTGATGCTTGTCAGTGTTTCTTTGGTAAGTTAATTTTTCTTGTAACTTACCTTTAAAACCGGTTGTAGTTCAGTCTCCATTTCAGCAATGGGGTATTGATTTTATAGGGGAGATAGCTTGCAAATCAAGTGGGGGTCATTCATGGATATTGGTGGCCACTGATTAATTTACTAAGTGGGTGGAAGTGATTCTAACAAAGGAAGCAACTAGTAAGGTGGTTATTGACTTCTTAATGAATAATATAGTGACCAGATTTGGGTGTCCTGAAAGGATTGTATCAGATAATGCAATGTGTTTTAGATCTAAGGAATACATGGAATTTTGTGGAAAATATGGCATCCAAATTTCTTATTCATCACCTTACCACCCACAAGGAAATGGACAAGTAGAATCAAGCAATAAAATCTTGATGAAGATTATCAAGAGGATCCTAGATCAAAATAAAAAGGCATGGGATTCTAACCTAAAATTAGCAGTCTGGGCAGACAGGGTGACTATCAAGAAAGCAATAGGATGTGCCACATTTGATTTAGTATATGAGATAAATGCAAGGTTGCCTTAGAATAACCTCATGGAAATGTATAGATTTGTCCAGATGTATGATAATGAGATAGAAGATGAGATGCAACTAAGAGTGGAAGCCCTCATAGAGCTAGATGAAACTAGAAGGGAAGCTCAAATAAGAAATGCCAAATTATAGTTGCAGGTAAAAAATTTGTATGACAAGAGGACAACTGCAAGAACTTTCCAGAGCGGAGATATGGTCTTGATGTGGAATGCCAGGTTGGAAGAGAAGGGGAAACATGGTAAATTTGATGCAATTTGGCTAGGACCATTCTTGATAAATGACAAGTGGGGGGAGGATTCATATTTTCTCCAAGAAATGATTAGTGATATTCTTGAATTGCCTATTCATGGACAATTCTTGAAGTTGTACTTTAGTTGAGGTACTATTTTCCATGAATGGTAGGTTTAGGTTTGTACATAGTTTTGTTGTTGGTCTTGGTTTTTGTAGGTTTTGTCTTTTTTGGCTTGTCCTTTGGTTGTCTCTGCAACTGGTTTGCTCTACCCGAGATTCTGTTATTCTTGCTTCATTCCAATGGAATGTATGTACCCAACTAGAGCCACTGATGGAGTTCCAATTTTAAATCCTTGGTTTTCCTTTGTTACTGATTTGTCTTGTTGTTCGGAGAGTATCTGAAGATGGAGTTCTGCCTTGCTTCCTTGATACCTTGGTGTTCTATTGTTGGGTGGGGTCTTTTTCGTCGTTACCTTTTTGGAGAAGGATTTAAGAACAACTTATGTCCTATGTAATCATCTAGGCATGACCCCTTTTGATATAACATGAAAAAAATTCACCCAACCCCTTTAATTACCTAAGTCTGGGTCGGTCCATGCCTTATCTTTTAAAAACAACCTTGAGTCATCGACTATTGTTGCCCTAGGTGGTGTCCCTTTCCCCTTATTTCTTCTAAGTATTTTAATGTTTTGCAGGGGTTATTTTACTGACCGTCGATCTTCTTGAAGTTAATATTGACCGTTGCCCGCCATCCCATGATGACATCACCGCTAGCTGTTTGGTGATCGTGATATCGCGGGCGGGCGCCACGTGTCCTAAGTTGCCGATGTTGAAAGAAGTAAATAAAGTGCTTAATTTATGTGTTGAACTTTAGGGCATTATGAAGCAGGTTACTTAACTACATGAGAAATGCACATGCTTGTAATCAACGACGATGTCTTAATCTTGATGGAAAAGCTACTCGATGGATAGATGTTGGTGCTAACTCCTATTCTGTTTGTTGAGATCGTAGATGGTGGAGATCAACGGTTGCCCACTGTCTCATGATCCTAAACCAAGAGGGGTTTAGTGATCGCAATATCGTGGATGAGTGCCACATGTACTCTTTTGAGGTTGCATTTTATGGTGGGCCCTTGATGATGATATGGAAGTGTTGTCAGCTTTTTTGAAGACGGTCGTTCGATGGTCTGACAGAAAAATGAGATCGACAGTGAGGTTTTAAACTTGCATCAAATGTAATTGAATCCATTGGCATGGCACACAAGTAAGCTTTAATGGTGGATGAGATGTCTACTTAGCTATTTTCATCATTTCTGAATACTTAATTTCTTACTCGCATTGCCATAAAGACATTCAAGTGTTTGCAAAGTGATCTAGAGCCAGAGATAGAGTTTTTTCAAAGTGATTTTAGCACGGGTTTGAATTTTCTATGGGGCATGAATTCTGTGAGTTGATTTTCTTACCACTATCTCTATTTGAATGTGATTCAAGAAAAGGGTTGCATTGTGTTATTTGTGATTCTCTTGATTACAGTTCTGGGGTTACTGTTACTTCTTCTGGATTGTGAGAAATTGCAAGTTTTTGTTGTATTTCCATTCTGGGTAGCCTTAGTTTGTTTACAAATTTGATTTTAAGGAAGCCCTAGTTGTTAAAATGGCACCACCAAAGCAACATTCTGGCCATATTGATTACATACACAGGAATCTATATGATGACTTCCTTGACCAATTCCCTTTATCAGCAAATGACAGGAAGAAAGGTTTGATCTTAATGAATGGGACAGCCCTAAGTGAGGGATTGAGATGTAAGAATTATAATATTGCAGATGCCAGAGTGCCTATGATAGGTTTGGAAATGTTTAGGAGATGGTATGGGCAATGAAATGTGTCTCATCCTTTTTCAAATAGTTGGAGATATGACATGGGAAAGCTTGTGGTACCGAATGTGTTTTTGGATGTTGACCTACTTAGGGCAGTAGCTGCACGATATGACCCTATCACACAGATTATCAGGGATAATGATGGTGGTATTTTATTGAATGTGAATGCTGATACAATTTGTCAGGTTTTTGATTTGAGTGATTATAGCTCATTTCTGGTTTGAATTGACTTTGAGGAGATGAAGCAAGAATATGCCAGGTCTCATCCTCTTTTTAGGTCAAGGTTGCTTCCCCCTCATCTGGCCAGGGTAGGAAATTCAACCATTCACATCAACCCAACTGACCAGGAACCTTTCAGGTTGAGTTGCTTTGCTGATCATTTCTTGGCAACGTTCTATTCACTTTGCCAAATCATTGGTTTCAACCCTAACACTATGATGCCCATTGCTTAATTTTCATGGGGGCTCAGATTCAGCACCCTAATTTTTCTATGATTTATGACTATGCTTCTTTCCTCGCTGAAAGGATACATGAGGGTTTGTTGAAGTTGCATAATGGAGATTCCGGTACTCCTTTCTTTTGGTACTCCTTATTAATGCACATGTTTTTGTATGAGAATGCTGACTTCTTCTCGGAGATAATGGAGTTGAAGCGAGAGGTAAATGGAGAAAACTTACCGGTACAGGCTTGGAATGCAGACATGTCTGGTAACAAGGGAGGTGCTAGTTTTGTGCAGTTTGACATTTCCTCTAGGCTTAGGGCTTAATTGATGGTGAATGTGCCAAGAATTCCTAAGGATTTGCATGAATTCCTCTGACACAAACTAAGGAGACCTGATTCAAAGGTGTGCCACAATTGGGGTGACATGATTCGTTACCCTGTGAGCACTGTTTTGAGGGTTTTTGGTTTCTAGGGAAGTCCTCACATTCTCCCATATAATGTACCATCAAGGATGATATTTTTAGAGGTGATGTGGCAATTAGGCTGCATTCATGAAGAAAATTTTACAGGAAGAGGAAAAGGGACTTTGTTCCCTGATTATACTATTGTCTCTTATTTTGTATTCTCTAAGGGAGGATGGGTTCATTTTGGCCAATATTATGATGAGTACCATTTGAAGAATGGAACCTGGAGCCAACATGACCTCTTTGCCTTATTCAGGCAAAAGATTAAAGGTGGTAAATTTATTCATGTTTTCAACTTCCCTGAAGATTTAATTAGAAATGAATTTGAGTTGAACCAGGAAGAATTGAATAAGGAAAAATGGATTGCTTATGAGAAAATTTTGGCCATGGTACATAAATTGGATCCAAAGTATGATCCATTGATGGAGTTTACTCCATTTCATAAAAGAATTGATTTTTTGATGAGCAATTTCAAGGAAATCATGAATATCCTGAGGACCAAAAAAGCAAATTTAGAATTGGATTTGGGGATTCAGGAGGTAGATGTGAGGCTTAAGGAAACAAGGCCAACTTATCAACCATCAGTGGATAGGCCTCTATAAAGAAGGAGGAAAGATAGTAGCAGTGATGAAGAGGCAGGACATAAAAAGGGAAAGCAAATAATGAAAACATCATAACTGTTGGGTCATGGGGCCAGGAAACCTAGAGGGATAAAGATTGTTGATTTGGATTCCCCACCGAGAGATGATCCTGTGGAGTTTTCATCAGAGCCAAGCCCTAAGAGGTGAAGGATTGAAGAACCACAAGAGGTTTTGATGGATGAAATAGTCATAACTGACCAAGAAATGCAGGTTGGTATCCCCTCTCCTCCTAGATCAACATAATTGGTGCTCACTGATATGGATATAAAATGGCAGTATGTGCAAGATGCCAGGATGGAGGTCTGCAAGGCATTCCTGGATGATGATGCTTTTGTGAAAACTCATGTATTCTTGCAATTGATTTGGAGAATGAAATTAGAAGAGTATCAGGATAGATGCAAGAGCACAAGGGAGTCAAGACTTGATAGGTCAGACTAGGAGAATGATGATGAAGTGAAGCCTGAATTAGTGGAGCAATTCAAAAACATCACTCCTGAGGAAGGAAGGAAACTTGTGACCCAAGCAGGTGTCTTACTCCTCCCTAAATGGGACATAGCTAATGATGTGGCATTCAATGCTATTATGCAGTCCAAGTATCCTATGCAGAGCAGTGAAGAAGAAGTCAAGGTAGCCCTATAGTATTTTGCTTTTAGTGAAGAGTATGAGACACTAGCCATATGGGCTCTGACACCTTAGGGAAAAAAACGAAATGTGATAGATATTAGCCCAAATTTGAGGGGCGGAATCATTATCAAAAGAGCTTCTAAAACCTTAGTAATAGAAGCCACAAGCTTGACATTGAATTTAGCCAAATTGGCCCAAAAGATAGCAGAAAGGGAAGAGGCTGAAAGGAAGAGCCTGATGGAAAAATATAATGTAATAATTGGGAAATATAGTAAAATGCAACAAAGAAATGTCGAGCTACAATCTGAAGTAGATAGGTTAAAATATGGGAAGGTGGGAGAATCTTCCAATGCTCCTACTATCAGATATCTACCTATCACTTCAGGGTTAGATCCCCCTACTATCCCAATTATTTATATCCCTGTATCCCCAATTCAGACACCTACTCCTAGCACTATACCTAAGTCGATTGAAGAGGAAATGGAATATTCTGTGGACCCCACCAAAAAGAATATGATGAGTAAGATCACAGTATTACAGGCTGCCCTAAAGGCTATTGAGAATGATGCCATGGCTAAACACAATGAGGTGGTTGACACCGTGTTGAGGCACTTAAATGAGAAGGTTGATTCTAGGCTGCCATCTATTCATTCTTTATATTCTTTATTTTTGGCTGGATTACAAAATATTAACAAGGATCGGGATGTGGTTTTACCCTTGGTTGAGAAGTGGATCCCTCGTGCCACTGATTTAGATATTATGTTTAAGGCCTCTAGGTTCGATGCAAATAACAGGCCTCAGTCATTAAAGCCTACTCAAATTTTTGTGAAATCATTGAAGGGATTCCAGGCCCTACTTGATGACTTGAGTAAGAAAATTGGAGAACTAGTCAAAAGTTTTGATGATTGGAATGATACCTTTTTGCCTGATATATTAGATACACAAGGAAACATTGAGACACTACAACAATGGTAAGAAAGGGAAGAAGAGGTCATCAGTGCACAGATCAAATTGATTTGTGATGACTCAGATCATGACTTGTTACTAAGCAGCATGGATAAAATAATTAATACTCGCATGTTCTTGGAGTCATTTGAAAGAGAAGCCAACTAAGTTGCAGTGAAATTCACACCTTATAATACTAGGCTGATAGAGGTGGTGAATTTTAATTGGCCCACAGATGAAGAATATCAAATTTGGGTGGACAAATACTTAATCGAAGAGGAGTGAAACGGTATCTACTACCGACAATTAACAACTCAACGGTTACAGTGTAACTAATTATGGTTTTGATTCCATGATGGATTTGGGCATAGACTTTGAGGTATAACAAATGTGGCAACTATTGTATAATGGATGAAATCAATGGGAAGATGCTCCAAGACTTGGTAATTTTAATCATAGTTTTGAATGGGCACATAGTGGTCCTATTAATTGATGACATGTGTAACTTCTGGTCTGATGCTTGTTTGCTCCTTCATTTCTATAAGAAGGATTTCAAGGTCAGAAGTAGGGGTTGGAAAGCTAGATATTTTTGAAGGTCGAGTCTAGGTATAGTTGTAGAATAGATTGTAAGAATTTCATTTTTAAATGTTAAGGCAATTTGGGGTTGGGGTTCTTTTGTAATGGGTTTTAGGTTTATGAAATTTTTATGTTCATAACAGTACTAGCATTTGAGCTATGATGTTATATCTTGAGCTCTTGTCTCTCCTGTGTACAAACATATCATAATTTTGAATAGAATAATCAAGGATTATGATGTTCATCTTATTTTTGTGATGAGTATGTTTTTTGTTTTGGCTTTAATTCAAAGAATTAATTAAAATACTTCAATGGAATCATAGATGGGTGTGTTTGTAGAGGGATTTGGTAAGAAGTATTGGGATGGGATAGGGATTGACAATGTTGTAATGCAATATTGCCAGGGATCATATATGTTATGTATTTAAATCTGTTGTTAATTTTTGAATGTTTGTAGACTTGACTCCCCAATGGTATATGGCACTGATCTAAATTGTATGAGTTTATAAAACCCTATTTTTGTATGTCTTTACTTAGGGCTTGCCGCCAACTTGCTATTAAAATGACTATCATAAGTTACAAAATAGTGTTGTAATCATCTCATGCTCCAAGTATTGAATATTACTAGTGAAGGGCCGATTCACTCTGGTAATATTATGTTTTGTTGAGATATTTATGGGATTATCTATGAATTATTAATAATTTGTTTATGAGCTCGGTGCAGAGATCATAAATACATTATTGGGATAACCCTCATGGGTCTTGCAAAGCCCAAAGTATAGGAGGTTATTATTAAAATCCTCGTCAGTTGGTCCAGGTCCTCCAAGCTGCCCTTGATTGGAATTGGAATTTCCATAGGTAGATTAGGAGACAAACCTAGTTTACAAGAAAAAATACCAACATACCAAACAACCAATTTCATGATTACTTTGCCCACAAGGTCATTACCCTACTCTCCCAAGAAACCCTCCAAAACACAACCAAAAACAAGGGTTTTCAAGGATTTCACAACTCCAAGCCTCTCTAAGTCCTCCCAAGGGTCCAAACACCTTCCAATAACTTTGCACAAACTTATCGAACACTCACAATTCCATTACACTCATTAGGTTTCAAAATCACCATCATGGTTATTCACTTTCACATAGAAATGTGCTCTGCTCAGCCTAGTGCATCACTCCAAAGATGAAAACCATGCTCTTCTAGACTCCCAAACACATTTAAAATCTACCTTGTTATGTTACACACCAATCCACTAATCTACATATCCATTATAGTGGGTGTATTGGTGAAAATCAATACATTATAGCCTCAAACCCTTACACTGTCAAAACAAGCCAGACTTGGAGAAACGACTGAAACTCTCTTTTAAAATGGAATTAAGACACCAAAACTAATTCAAGTGAAGATAAATTAATGCATCAATTATCTCCCAACCTTCAAGGAATCACACGCATGTATGGGTCTGTACACAGAGAAAGAACACAGGAAAACACAGGAAAAACACAAAAATCAGAGAAATCCTTTATTTTATTTTATTCAAATCTTGAAGAGCAGCCTCCATTTGATAATTTACATGGTATTTATATTTTTTCCCTTCAAAATCAACACCCCAATGTATCTAACTATTTTTTTAACTTCTTAACTAACTTTTCTTTTGACAACATTGCCAAAAATGCAATTTTTTGCAAATGTCAAGCCAAATCTCCCCCCTAAACACCTAGAATGACTCAAAAGAACTAAATGCATATTAAGAGTGGTCTAAAAGACCTTATTTAACATAGATCAAGATATTAGACTGAAAAACAACAAGAACCTTGCTTTTACCCATCTTGACATGGACTGACAATGTGTTGCATTTTTCCTAATTTGACATATTTTGAAACTTCCTTGTTGCATATTAAAAAAAAGACATATCAAATCATCCTAATGGTCCTTCAAGAATCATTTTACCTTTACCCCAAGGTGTAGGTGCCCCTACACCAAAAACCATCATTTTTACCTAAGAAACTAGTGGTTTATTGAAAAACACTCATCCAACCCTCACACAATCTTCTGAATACTTCAAACAAGTCTAAAATGGCTTGCACAAACTCAATTCAACAATAAACCATGCTTCCAAAATGAAAAACACACTTTAGCATATCAAAACCACTTGAAATCTCATGGAAAACTCAAAATTTCACTCTAGGGCTTCATGTCCAACACCCTTTTAGACCTCCTTTACACATAAACAAAATTCCCTCACCTATTTATTGATGATGAAAACCCATTCCACCAATTATAGTAATCAAAATGAGTAATGGTCCAATTTGAATAATTGAGACCTTCAAAACCCTTTAATCAGGGCACACATACCTACAACAAGAGATTCAATCCAAACTACCAATAGAATTGGAGTTAAAGTCTCAAATCAAATGAAAAAAACTATTAACACATGCCTCAAAGTGATTCAAGAAGATTTATATTCAAAAAATCTCTGTACGATCTGAACCAAAGCTGCAAAAGACAAAGAAAAACATAAAATCTGAAAAAAAATGATTTTTGAATTCAATCTTCCTTCAAATCTTCTAAATTAGTCTTTGCATCAATGTTCTCCTAAAGCCTAGACAACAACTTCTTGAATTGACAATTTCATTCAATGGTGCTCCCACACCATGTATACTTCCACATTTTGTATGCTTGTCCTTGCTTCCATTTTGAGCCTATCTTGCAATCATGGCATGCCACATTACCACATTTCTTTAAGGCAATCCAGATTGAAAAAAATCATGTGACCTTTGTCTATGCTAGGTTAACTCTTGTACATGATGATTGTAAGTATTCTTTATGAAGCCTTGAATGACATATATTTTGATTAACTTGAACGGATACATATTTTAGGAGCTAATATTTATCTCATTGCCATGCAACAAATAAAAATATCTACCATGCTAAAGAAATGAACAAAGAGGAAACTAAAAGACAAAGAGAATGAAACCTTCAAAGAAAAGGAGAGAGTTCGAGTGGCGGCATATCATGAAAAGAAGAAATTGGACATGATTGATGAAAACAAGCCAATTGAAGAGGAACCTCAACCGTGAAAAAGAGAAAATGGATTGACAACACAAAAGACATGAATGTGAAAGCATCGTGGTAAGACAAATTTAGATACTGTAGTTGGAGACACACCCTCTACGACAAGTGAATACTAAGGGAAACCATTAAGCACAAGTGAATATGGAGGGACACCATCTACCACATGTGAATATGGAGGGACACCATCTACCACAAGTGAATATTGTTGGACACCATCCAACAAATCTCATGTTGAGAGTACATCATCACTCATATTTGATGAAGAAGGTATGCCATCATCCCCATGTGAAACTCAAGGTATGTATTCTTCTCCACCCTCAATTGAATGTACAAAATCTAGCCCACCTCAATTAAATATTGATGAAATTCCTAATGTTGAGATGTATGTACCTAGGAGAACACCACCTAGAATTTTGCATAGAAAGCCAAAGTATTTGATTAATATTGATGATGAGATTTTGTAGCACATGGAAGGTAAGATTTCAACATGCACTTGTAGAAGATATGCTGATAAGATCTGGAAATTATTCTTTGAAAGGCTAAATGAGATCGCAAGATGTCAACTATTTGTTGAAATGATGCAGGGTGTAAAGTATAGGAACACCATGAAGACTCTTGGGTTGAGAAAATCGAATGCAGATCGAGTGAAGACTCTATTGTGAAGAATCTAATGGATGCTTATGAGGGTGTGGGTAAGACCTCACACTCAAAGGATAGTAATGTCACCTGCCGTGTCATTACATTGACTTTGGTAAGTTGTCAAAAAAAGAGAGCTCATCTCATTAGAAAGATGAGTGAACAAATGAGAATTAGTAGAAAAAATTTATCAAGAGCCATTCAAAGGCAGCAAATAATTGAGGGCATTGATTCAAATGAATTATGGGAATTCTCGGGGAGAGTGTCACATAAAGATAAAGAATTTTTCGAAGCCTTGAGAGCACTAATAGAAGAGTATTGGAAGAATAACACAAGGCCACCTCTAAATCAAATGGATGTGGTAAGAAGGATAATTGGTTGTCGGAACCGTGAGCCACACCCAAAGAATTTTTTGGATATGACTCAAACCCAATTTTTTTGTAAATTTGAAAATGATTATCCTCAAATTAGTATTTCTTAAAGATATTTTGAAATGATTAAACCCTTTTATGTCAATATAAATCACACACGTACTACTTGTTGTTGTAGACTACATATTGAATTCTCTAAATATTATGATATTTATCGTTCTATATGTTTAGATTTGCATACTAATGATGTTTTGCAGGATTGTGGCATAGAAGCCCCACCAAAATCTTCAAGAGAGTTCTTATCAAAAAAATTATGTGAAATAGAGGATGGCTAGATATTCTACAAGACAACATGCTTGGATGGTTCATGCAAGCATTGCGGTGGCTTCTAGCGTATGCTAGTATATCAACATATGGAAAGCACAAATGATGTGGGACATAAACTAGTAGAGTTTGGGAAGTATAAAACAGTGGCATATGCTACAAAAGATGGGTTTCAAGCAAAAAGGTGTGATTTGGTTATTGAGAAGATTCCAGTGTACCAGTTTCTATCCATGTTTTGTGATAATATACTATCTAAGTATGCAATGCATACCCATAGAGCCCGGTGGTTGGACACACAATTCAAGCTTTGCAAGGACACCTTTCTAGTTGGCAACATAGTATCAGTGGTTGAATTTGCAGAGAACTAAACTTTACAACCACAACATGAGGTGCAGTCACAGTATTACAACTCCACATAGGTTTTGATATTTGTGCACATAGAATTCATTCATGCATCTAATAGTATAGATGACCAAAGGAAGGTATTGAGGGAGTACCACTTTTAGATTAGTGATGATCACACACATTCTCTAGAGTTCGTGCAAGGTTGATTCTAGATTTTCTATAGTGGTTTGGCTCAGAGGGGCATAGCATACGACTGACATATAATATGGTTAGATAACTGTGCAACACAGTTCAAGAACTTGTGCATGTTCTACTAGTTGTGTAGATGTATCTTATTATAGGTGCTCAACATATGTGAAACTTTTGTGAGGCTAGGCATGGAAAGGGGAGCATGATGGTGCAGGAAAATGCATGAAAAGAGCATTAGCACAGGAAGAGTTAAAGTATAAAGATAGTGCAAAGTTGACAGATGCAAAATCAATTATCGAGTGGCGTAATTCTTTGATGGGTCTAGGTAATGAAGGTACGTCTTTAGTTCATATATTTTTTTGGCTAATGGATGATACTAACATTGCACCATATGAGGACTATTGTACACTAATAGGATCAAGTGAGCTACACTTTTTCCTTAGCTCAAATGCAGGTTCATGGAGTATTGATACACAAAAGATGGCATGATTTTGTTCTTCATGTACAATGCAATCCTAGAATGATTGTGAGTCAGGGGAGTGGGTTGATAAATGGTTGACAAGCTATCTTATCCCACTTCACACATATTTCCCTTAGACAACATTAGAACTGACACAAATGGAATCACCGGTTGAATTTGACCACGTATCAGATCTATTTCAACTAGGTGATATATCTACTTGCTTAGTTGTTGAAATTCCATATCGTTATCTTACTTTGTAGTGTATTCATAATGCCGACTAATTTCAAGATATTTGTTGCACATATCAGTGCAGGGCATGTTTATGCAGTTATTGCAGATGAAGACAATGAAGAGGGAACAAACTATTACTTGTGTCATT
Source organism: Sequoiadendron giganteum (assembly GCA_007115665.2). Taxonomy (NCBI): domain Eukaryota; kingdom Viridiplantae; phylum Streptophyta; class Pinopsida; order Cupressales; family Cupressaceae; genus Sequoiadendron; species Sequoiadendron giganteum. The sequence continues at coordinate 262,292,835 of CM021106.1, forward strand.
GTGTTGAGGCAAAAAATAAATTGGAGGCCCCAGTTATAGATGGAGAAAACATCGAATACCCTACAAGCTCAGTTGTGGTTACTGGAATGTGGCTTAGAAGGTACCCACATTCGAGTGTTAAATATTGGTTGTTTCAGGAGTTTGACATGCATCGTAAGATTCTTCATTACTCGAACCTTGTTGTGGCATCTTATGTTCATTTGAACAAATATGGAGGTAGACCTTTGAACAAGACCTTGTGGAAGGTCCGTGACTCTGACCATGAGGCAATACTTGACACAATAAAGAGTAGAGCAGACCCATATGGTTCATCGGACTAATTTGTAAGCATATGCACATTGGTTCTTATTAATTTATACTTGTATGCACATTAATTTGTTTCATGCCAATGCTATCATATTCTTTTACTTTTCCTATTTGTAAGTAACCTACTAAACAATGATTGGTGTCCCCTTGCAGAAAATGGAGATTATGAGCCATCCAAGAGAATGTCAGCTTGAAAATCAATGTAACATCCTTATTTTGATGATCTTGATAAATCTCAATCATGATTTTAAGCCATTAGAAAAGTGTGTGCAAAGCTTGGTGAGGGAATTTCAAGTTATTCATTTGATTTCAACCTTATTATGAGTAGCTATGATGTAGACATTATAAGAGCATCTCAAATTTCAACTTACTCTATTCATGAGAGGTGTTTTGTGCAATAGGTATGTTGGAATCCCCAGTGAAGATGTATGACCAAGAGTGCCCAAGTTGTGAGACCTGTATGCCTATATGTAAGTTCCTTCCATCTATTTTCATTTCATTTCCATTTTGGATGTTCTTTCTTTTTCTCTTTTACTTTGTGTATTTGTAAGTAAACTACTAAAAAATGATTGGTCTCTCGTTGTAGAAAATGCTAATTTATGAGCCATCAAAGAGAATCTCAGCCAAAAAAGCAATGCAACATCCTTATTTTTATGATCTTGACAAATCTCAATTCTGATTTCAATCCATTATAAAAGAGCGTGTGAAGCTTAGTGAGGGAATCTCAAGTTACTCAATTGAAGTTAACCTCATAATGAGCACCTATAATGTAGACATTTAAAGATAATCTTGAATGTATGAGTGAAATTGTAAAAGATCTATGTGAACGAAGTACCTAAGGCATTGTAATGAAATTTTCTCAAATACTATAATTTTGGATTTCATGTTTGGTGCAGTAGCACCTTGTTCTCTAAATGCCTTCAATAGGCAAATTTGCAAATTTTGAATTTTGAAATGTAAACAATATGAAAAAGGTCATGTGAAGGTCATATGCAATGTATTAAAAGTCTCAAAGAGCTCATTACGTGATTAGAGAAGTTAGATAAAGCATGTAAGGTCGAGAAAAACATAGATCTTTTGTATTATTGAATATTTACAATCAATAAAGTCCCTATTTTAGTGATTTTATGAGATTTTCCAATTGTTCATTAACTTGTACGGCCTATGCAATAGTTTAAGGCCTTGAATCTTGTTGTTTAAGGTAGAATAGTGAAGTATATTTCATTTGAATCTATTTAGGAGGGTATCCATTGAGTTTATCATTAGTTTGAATTGATTTTTCTCTACTCGGTCTGTGAACCCTCAAGATTGTGGTTTTGAGAGTCTAGATTGTTGGCAAGAGACACTGTAACTATCATCTGGTGTTATCATTGATGGAAATCCTATGCATTGATAAGATACACATATCCTCATTCTTGTCTATCGACAGTCAGATTGAAATCAGACAACAAAAAAATAGGGTATTCGGTAACTCAACATTCATCGATCTGTGCATGCATTTCCAGTTACCATTTTGAGTTGCACATCTCAAGCAATAGTTATTGAGGTATTATCTCTATTGTGATTGAAGCATAGTAAATCGTATCAATTCGCACAAGAGTTAGGAGATTCAATTGGTGTATTCTCAGTTCTTCTTGTATTAAGACCTACTTTATAAGTAAATTAGGTCACAGATATATGTGAGTTAATAAATTGGATATCTATATGATTGTATATGTTTGTATGGGTCTTAGACAAGTTGTGACTGACCATCAAGGGTATGCATTGTATATTTTTCATTATATGAGCCAACAATTGTAATTTTGTTGAAGCCGACAAAGTGTAAATAAATCCTATGTTGTAGATATATATACAAGATTGTTTGTATCACTTTGGAGGATATAAATGTTGTGTAAGTGTTTGATTTGCAAGTTAGAGAAGAGTAGAGGAGTGATTAAGTGTATTTTCACTTGTGTATAGATGATCTATGTGGTGTTTGTAAGCATAGAAAAACAATATTAAGCAATTAGTCTGTAAGGAAGCAAATCAATTATTGTACTTAATCTAGAATTGTAATCAGGCATTATAGATGCTATCATATCAGTTCAAATCTTTAGATGGTTTTAATCTGAACTCTTGGGAAAGAAGCCCTATTTTCTTTGAGTAGTGAGCTCAAGGCAGTATGCCCGAATGCAAGTGCATTCCCTTTTTTAATTTCTATTTTTTAGTATACTCAGAATCAAAATTGTGGATTGGCCATCCACCGTGGTTTTTCCCCTAACAGGGGTTCCACGTAAAAATCTTGGTGTTATGGTGTTGTGTTTATTTTCTTGTTCATGCTTAATGTTTGAATGTCTCTAATACGTAGAAGTTAAATTTTATTAAAGTTAATTTTTGCACAACACTAATTCACCCCCCCTCTCAGTGTGGCTTGTTTCCAATAATTGGTATTAGATATATCTCCTAAGAAGAATAAGCCTAACAACTTGAGAGATCTTGGAAGAAATATAAAATGGATTCAAGCAATCTGGAACAAAAGCTTATGGTGGCTCTAGATGACCTTGATCAGTCAAAATTTGAAGTCCAAAAACTACAAGAAAATCTCAAGGATGCAAAAAAATTCATTGAGTCCCTCAAAGAAAAAATAAATAAGTCAAGAGAGAAGAGAAAGGAACTATGTGATCAAATTCAACAAAATAAAAACAAGAACACTGAAGATGAACAATCCAGTAAATCCCTAAAAGATAAGACAAAGGAATGTGAAAATATTACCCAAGAGAATAAAGTTCTGAAGGTTGAAATGGAGTCCATCATGAAGGATTACTAAAGAAATTGAAGATAGAAAGAAGAATGAAGAAAGCCTAGCATATTCCCTGAAAGAAAAATATGAAGTATGTAGCCGATTGGATGATGAATTGGAAGTATCCAAAAATAGTGAAGAAGCACTTGAAAGATAGTTGGATGATGTTAGAAATGAACTTGCTAATGCAAATGAGTATAAGGAAAAGTTCAAATCCAACTTAACCATGCTCAATGAACTAATTGATAATCAAAGAAATTATGGTGTTAAAAGAGGTCTTGGATTTGATAAAGGAGAGAACTCAAAATCTGGTCAAAAACATTTTGGACAAAGGAGATTCAGACAAAAAAATTAGATGCAAAATACTGGAAGGTATTTGGTAGGACAACCCAATGCCCAGAGATTTAATGGATACTGCTTTAATTGCAATAATTTTGGACACATGGTTTCTCAGTGCAGAAGAAGACTAAATCAAAGTTTTCCATATTTCTCAAGTCAGTGTTTCAATTTTCATAAGTCCAATGAATGCAGATTTGTGATGAATCAATTTCATAGAATTATTAGATACTATGCCTGCAATAGACCTAGTCATGTTTCTAATCAATGCACATCAAGAAGAAATCAATGGAACAACCAATCTGGTAAGAGGAATATTTTATGCTACAATTGCAAAAAAATTGGACACATTGCTACATTTTGTTGAAATAGAAAAGGTCCAGTAAACCAAAAGAAAAATATGAAGAAGGATGTAAAAGGTAAAGGAAAAATCACTGCAGATGAGGTGAGGAAACAAATGAAAAAAACATGGGTGAAGAAGAGTCCCTCAGTTGAGGAAACTACACCTACACTAGAACCTACCTCCAATAATTCCTTCGAGAAATAGTCTCAGGCCTATGGCCCAGGGGGAGCAGTCAAGAAAGTCATCAAACCCCCTAATTAGTAAGTGACACTGAATGTCAGTATATATTGGAGATGGACATAAGTTCAACAAATGTTGTCGAACGAATCATAGGAAGTGGTATATTGTATATCAAATCCGCATAAGAGTTATCTTGTCTTTGTACACAGTAATGGCACAATTGGATAAATTAGGGCAAGTACATTTATTGCGACAAAAAGTTTAGGTATACAAATGATAAAAAGTCACTTCTACTCCTCGTTTGCCACTTTTTTATCTCGAGTGAAAGAAGTTGGAGAGATCCAAGCGACCTAAGGCAAATTGAGATAAAAAATCAAGTGTGAAGGTGATTCAGCGATTGATTTCGCATCCGATGGAAAATAGTATTTATCAAGAACCTCTCATTCTCTGTGATTTGAGCAAGATGAATACTCCTTTAGTGGTCGAAGTTAAGGACATACCTCATCTTGAATTTAAATTGCATCCCAAAAAGTCCTTAGAGATAGACTCACTAGGGGCATTTTCATCAGTTTCGCATGGAGTGTTGCATACAGAGGATATTAGGGTTTACATTCATGTGAAAATTGAGGATCTGGGAAGCAATCAACTTATGAATTTGTACAACAATCACATAGTAGATGAAAATTTCAATGTAAAATTGGAACACAAAATCCTAGAAACAAAGAAATTCATCTCGATGGTTAAATTTCCCGTGTTCATGGAGTCAGAATGGGTCCACTATGTCTTGAGTTGGGTACATGATGAACTCATGTGGCTTAGCATTCCCTTCAAAATCACTAAGGAATCCATTAGTGTAGTAACTGGTCTGAATTCCTCTAGTGGTCTACCTGTCGTGAAGTCCGTGAAAAAACAAACTGTCACCGATGCCACAGGCTCGACATATGATAGGAGAGCAATGTTTATTGACAATATTGCTGATATAAATGTCATATTTGCCTCTATGGTAATTGGCTATAAAATTTACCATTCTAGTTGGGAAAACTCTGTATCTGATACGACAATTTACACCCCCTACCAAATGGTGAAAGAAAACATGGAGTATGACCTCTGCGAACTGTTAAGAATTCAGTTGATCGAAAACCTAGTGAAGATTAAAAAGAACAAAAAAATTCATTCAAGTATGGCAGTCTGCTCTTATGCCTATTTTTCTATTTCATGGGGGAAGTTCCAGGTGTTGGAAAAGTTCAATGGCAGAAGAACATTCTGGTAGTTGAGCAGATCCGAAACCTATTATACAACCTCATATATATGAAAACCAGAAATTCAGATATCTGGGGTTATTTCAAAACCTTTCAAGCCAACTTGCAAGTGAGGGAAATAATTCCCACCACCATTGTGGAGAAATAAAAAGACTCAATCTATTTCATGGTGAACATTGATTAATGCCTGATGGAAGCAATAGATCCAAGAACTGTTTGGATCATGCCTATGGGATATGAGGTCAAGGAAAATATTTTGGATAGGTATGCTCAACATCTGTTAAGCAAACCTCAAGATCCATCTGAAGAGAGATTTGGCACTTATGTAGATAAGCATACCCAAATCCATAATGAGCTCAAGAAACCGACATCAACCAAAAGGATTAGAAAAGAAGTTGAAGTTATTGCAGAGTGTTTGGGTGTATCTACGGAGAAACAAAATGAAGTTAGGGAGAGAAGGGTGAGAGAGGTAGTAGTAGGGAATACTGCTAAAGAGGCAACAAAATAAAAACCAATTAGGTCAGCAACACCATCTGCTCGAACTAGAACAACCAAAATATCAACATCTCAATCAACTCCTATAGCAAATCCGCTCCTATGAAAAGTGAAAAAAATTGGTCTGAAAAATAAACCCAGGGAAAGAAGACAAAAAGAAAAAGAGTCTACATGAAACAAAATCAAATGAAAATTTCAAAGAGATCAAGCAACAAAGTACTAAAGAAGATTCTGTACCAAAACCCTCTAGTGTAGATACCGAGGTGAAGAAGAAAACCAAAGTTGATGCACCTGGTATGTCTGTTGATCATATTGAAAAAGCTATAATTTTGGATGGAAATCTCAAACTGCTTTCTCAATGGTATGAATATTTCTTTGAATCTGATAAAAGAATTTTAGAAGAAGCTACAATAAAGTACATGAATAATTTCAATAAAGTTTTGGTTGAAATTATGTCTAGCCTCCCAAGAAGTTTGTATGATATTTTGGAATCAAGAAGATTAAGTGCCCTAGCTGAAGAAGAAATAATGAGAGAAAGAGTTCTTGTAGAACTATGTCCAGAAATGTATGTGGAAGACATGAAAGCATTCCTGAACAAAGCTAAAAAGAAGTTCAAAAGCAAATCAAGGGTAAATAAAATGATGATTGGCTTAACAGATGAGGTTACTCAAGAAACACAACAAATTCTGATAAAGATGCTACTGAATGACGAAATCAAAATTGTGTCTAAGGAGACTCATACAGATGATGTCTCATCTAATCTGGTTCAAGATGCAAAAGTAGAAAATATTGGTGCCAGTGAAAACTTCAAGATTCCACTTTCAAAAATCAATACAGATATCCCCATGGAAGTTGATGCAACTATAAATGTATTAGGAAAATCAGCAGAGAACATTGAAGAAAAGACAAAATCTTCAACTGAGGAAGTATCGAATGAGGAAAAGAAAAGTGATGCATAGATGAAGTCAAGAGACACTACTGAAATAGTCAATAAATTCTTGGTGGAGCACAAGGAAAAGATTGAGCCCAAACTAATCAGAGGTCCCATTGACCTATCAACTATGAGCCCAATCCAAATAATGAAGGTGGCCTTGTTTTATCAAGTAAAATCTCAAGAGCAGTTGCTAAAATCTCATATGGAAGATAGTGAATTGTTGGCACTCAAATCCGAAGCACTAGAGAAGATAATGCCTTCATTTGTGAAAGATCCAACTGAATCTTCATCTTGTGAACTGAAGAGGTTTATTAGCTCCATGAGCACTCATTTTGAGTCTATTGAAAAATCTGCATTGGAAAAAGTGTGGAAGGAATTTGATGCAAATAGGTTCAATGGTCTAAAATTATTGATCTCCCAAGACAAAGTCACCTCGGCTACTTGTGTCAAGCACATACAAGATGCCTTATCTGAAGGAGGAAAGATTTACAAATACTGTTTTTCTTTTTCTAAGTTTACCGAAGCAAATGAAAAGAAGGTGAAAGACCTAGAGAATCAGCTAGCAAATATCTTTGAGGCATTTGATCCACTATTCAGTGGAGTTGGGAAGATTGAAGGTGAAGTTATGTCTCTACTCAACTAGATAAAAAGACTAAAGTATGAAAATGATAAAGATATCTCCAGAACCTGTGACCTCATAAGCATTATAAGTCCCAAAATTGATGTAATGGGAAATGCTCTAAAAGAAGGAGAAGAAACTATGGTAGTCAGTGATCCTACCAGCTTGGAATCCACATAAATGTTTTCCTATATAATTTGTGGACACATAACCATAATGGAAATCTTGAAAAGAGTTTGGGATTCAAACTTGGATTAGTTAAAGAAATATTTTGCAAACATCTTTAAACTTTTGTAAGGTAAAGAAGCACCCTTGTATAGTCAAAATTTAGATTTTTTTTTTGATATGTGAGCCATGCCTTTTCCATTGATGTCAAAGGGGGAGAAGTGGTGTGAAAAATGAATAATCAGCTTAGGAGGAGAGCAACATTGAGAGAAAATTTTTTGAAACTTTGGATTGCAGTGAAATCTATCTTGGTACTAATCTGACACTTAGTTATTTTTCACTAAGTGTTGCCATCAATGCCAAAGGGGAAGATTGTTGGTAAGAGACATTGCAACTATCATCTACTATTGTCATTGATGGAAACCCTATCATTGATAAGATACACATATCCTCATTCTTGTCTACAAGCAGTTAGATTAAAATTAGACAAGGGAGAACAAGGTATTTGGTAACTCAACATTCATCTATTCATGCATGCATTTCCAATTACCATTTTGAGTTACACATCTCAGGAAATGGTTATTGAGGTATTATCTTTGTTGTGATTGAAGTGCAGTGGCTTGTACCAATTCGCACAAGAGTTAGGAGATTCAGTTGGCATATTCTTATTTCTTCTTGTATTAAGGCCGACTTTATAAATATATTAAGTTGTGGATGTATGTGAGTTTATAAATTGAATATCTATATGATTGTATATGTTTGTATGGGTCTTAGCCAAGTTTTGGCCGACCATCAAGGGTACACATTATATATTTTTCATTAGATGAGCCGATAGTTGTAATTTTTGTTGAATTCGACAAAGTGCAAATAAATCCTATGTTGTAGATATATATACAAGATTGTCTATATCACTTTGGAGGATATAAATGTTGTGTAAGTGTTTCATTTGGAAGTTAGAGAAAAGAAGAGGTGCGATTAAGCATAATTTCACTTGTGCATAGATGATCTATGTGGTGTGTGTAAGAAGAGAAAAAAAGTATTACAAAATCATTCAGTAAGGTAACAAATCAATTATTGTACTTAATTTGGAACTATAATTAGGCATTATATATTCTACCATATCAGTTCAAATCTTTAGATGGTTTTAATATGATCTCTTAGGCAGAAAGCCCTATTTTCTTTGAGTAGTGAGCTCTAGGCAATGCACCTAAATGCAAGTGCATTCCCTTTTGTAATTTCCATTTTTGAGTATACTTGGAATCATAATTGTGGATTGGCCATCCACTGTGGTTTTTCCCCTAATAGGGTTTTCACATAAAAATCTTGGTGTTATGGTGTTGTGTTTATTTTCTTGTTCATGCTTAATGTTTCAATGTCTCTAATGCTTGGAAGTTAAATGTTATTAAAGTTAATTTTTATACAACACTGATTCACCCCCCCTCTCAGTGTGGCTTGTTTCCAACATAGATAACCAATAATGACTACTTGGCCAAATTTGTTAGTTTAGATAACTGGAGTAAGTTAGTCTTAGGATTTTTTAGGTGTGTGTGTGTTTATCTGTGTAGGATAATTCAAGAAACAAAGGTGGAGTTGCTGCTATAGGGTTTTATGATGGATTTCCAAGTAAAAAGTGTGGGTCTAAGTGGTGTTTTGAGAAAAAATTCTCAAATGACTTCACAAAAAAATGATTGATCTAGATAGCTATTATTGAGTTACAACACATACTTCAAAATCAATAGTGATTGTCTTGGAACATGTGCATAAAAAATGACCTTCCTCGTTGTCCTCATTAGGCTAACTTGGCCTAATTTACTAAGGAACATACCTTTAAACATTCAACAACCCCCTCCACTTGCTGGGGAAAAAATTATCATGTATCCAAACCCTCAAATCTGCAATTTTTCTCAAGAGAAACTCACTCCACCATGCCAAACCATAAAACCCTTATTTTATGCTAGTATGAGGAGGGTTTATTGAAAGGAATGGTTTGAAACCTTACTAGAACTTGCCACCACCTCATAACTTCTTAAATTCACCTACAAAAACTCAAAAGAAAATCACCCAACCTCTACATGCAATATTTTATCAAACCCTAGGGTGAAACCTCATTTTTCATGCCCTTTTCCATCTAAATCTATAGGGGCAGCAACACAAACCGCATAAAAATTATTCCCTTTCACTTAGAAGTTTCTCGTCTAATCCTAAAAGATCATGTTGGAACCCTCTACAAATTATCTCTCAGTTTTGGCTATCTCGGAGTGGTTTTCCCATGGCGACAGATTTTCACTTGATGGAAAAAGCATCAAATGCAAGTAGTGAAAAGTTGCAAAGTGGTGCAACTTTTGTTCTGAAACTTGTTTAATCAAGAAGACTATTCCAAAACATCTGAATAGGTATTTTTACGCTAGGAATGGTCCTCTTTTACACCCAAACATGCAGAATCGCTCTGAGGTATGTTCAACCAGATCGATCCCTTAAGAGTCCAAAGTGCTAAATGACTGCAAACTTCAACATGTTGTTACTCAGATACCATGAAACTTATAAAATTCTCATCTAATCCTATAGGATCATGTTGGGCCCCTCTAAAAAAACCTCTCTCAGTTTAGGCTATCTTAGAGTGGTTTTCCTGTGGAGGCATATTTTTACATGATGGAAAAAGCATCAAATGCAAGCAATGCAAAGTGGTACAACTTTTGTTCTGCAACTCGTGTGACCAAGAAGACTATTCCAACATGTTTGAATAAGTATTTTTACATTAGGCATGGTCCTTTTTCACACCCAAACACGCGAAATCACTATGAGGTACGTTCAACCGGATTGATCCCTTAAGGGTCCAAAGTGCAAAATGGCTGCAAACTTTAGTATGCTATTACTCGGATACCATGATTCTTAGAAAATTTGCATCTAATCTTACAAGATTGTGTTGGGCCCATCTAAAAAAACCTCTCTCGGTTTTGGCTATCTCAGAGTGGTTTTCCCGTGGTGGCAGATTTTCACTTGATGCAAAAAGTGTCAAATGCAAGTAGTGCAAAGTTGCAAAGTGGTGCAACTTTTGTTATGCAACTCGTGTGACCAAGCGGACTATTCCAAAACATCTAAATATGTATTTTCACACTAGGAATGGTCCTCTTTCACACCCAAAACCGTAGAATCGCTCTGAGGTATGTTCAACCAGATCCATCCCTTAAGAGTCCAAAGTGCTAAATGACTACAAACTTCAGCATGTTGTTACTTGGATACCATGATGCTTAGAAAAATCTTGTCTGATCCTACATGAATTTTTTGGGACCCTCTACAAAAACCTATCTCATTTTTGGCTATCTCAGAGTGGTTTTCCTGTGGTGAATTTTTTTCACTTGATGAAAAAAGTGTCCAATGCAAGCAGTGCAAAGTTGTAAAGTGGTGCAGCTTTCGTTCTGCAACTCGTGTGACCAAGTGGACTATTCCAATGTGTCTAAATAGGTATGTTTATGCTAGGAATGGTCCTCTTTCACACCCAAACATGCGAAATTGCTCAGAGCTATGTTCCACCAGATCGATCCCTTAAGCGTCCAAAGTATAAAATGGCTGCAAAATTTAGCATGTTGTTACTTAGATATCGCGATGCTTATAAATTTATCATCTAATCCTATAGGATCAAGTTGGGCCCCTCTACAAAAACCTCTCTTGGTTTTGTCTATCTCAGAGTGGTTTTCCTGCAGCAATGGTGTTATGCCTTGCATAACCACCCCATCTTTTGCCTTGGTCAAAATGGGTCCCCCCTTGTTGTTTTTATCCTTTGTTGTTGTTTTAATTAAAGTTTGGACTCATTTTGTTTCCAACACTTTGATTACCTTTGTTTACACTGTCAGAATCAGAACCGGAACTGAATTGGGTTATGAAGGTTCTTTTGAAACTTGTTTTGGTTTCCATCCCGATAGTCTTTTGTTTTGTCTTCAACAGAACCGGAGCCGGAATGGGTTTTAATTTAGTCTTTACCAAAAATTGAAAAATCATAATCAACTCCTCCCCCGCCTCTGCTATTTTGAATTTTGGTTTTGGTCTTGTCCTTTTTTTTTAGTTTTGTTATGTCGGTCTTTTGTTTTAATTTTTGTGTTTTGTTTTCTTTTATGTTTAGTTGGTGGACCCAGAATTGGAATGAAGTTTGGAAATTTCTCAAAAGGTTTTGAATTAGTTTCTATTTCAGTTCTGCTCCCGTCGTTTTGGGTAGTTGACTTTTTTTTTTATTGAATTCGCACTATTGTGAAGTGTTGGTTCTCTTTCAGTTCCGACTTCGCCTTAACTGTGTGCTAATGCATTAATGACAGCTACTCGTGTAGGTAAAAACCTTCAGTTTTACATTCATATAAGGATTAAACGAGTCATTATTATCATTATTAAGAGATTTGAAGAGCACGAAAGAGCAGCGACAGAGTTCATTTGAGCGAAAGGATTGAAGGAGGAGAAGATTGTTTGCGAGCGGATTAGTTCAGAAGGTTAGCTGAGTTCTTGTGTATTCGAGGTAGGTTTTCTTATTGTTGTTCTTCATTTTATTTACTGTTGCGTGTTTTGTATATATGTTTGCCCGTGTTTGGAATCATGTTGTTTTCAAATGATTTCATGTTTCTTGGCGTGTTTGTTTGAATAGATGTTTTATTTTGTTGATCTGATTGTTTCCTCATTTCTGTTTGTTTTATTTTTAGTTCTTTCTATTTTAGGGCACGGTCGCTTTCACGCTTTAGTCGTGATTGTGTCATGTTGTTTTGTTTTTGCAGTGAGTTAGATTAAGTTTAGGTTTTAAATGGTGTTTTGGTAGATTGGAAGTTTATAGTAGGGTAGATTAGAGATTTACAGTGAGTTAGGGTAAATTGATTCATTGTTTTTACTTAGGGTTTCGTCGCGTTTTTTTTGCATTCTGGTAAATGGTAAGGTTTAAAATTCCTACCCTAGTTTTTATCGTGTTTATTAGATTAGGGATTCGATGGTCTCTGTAATCACTTTTAGAAAAAAATGATTAAAATATGCTATCTTAGGATTCAGTTGTTCCTCATGGTCATATGAGTACAGTGTTTTAAAGCCTTTCTTTTCATCTAATACGACCTTGGTTTTAATCATGGAGTTATAGGTTAAATTGATAAAAATTACGATGAAGTCATGATAACCTAGGTAGAGACGGGATCAAAATTGATCTTGAACTTGAGGATTCAGTTTTGCAAAAGGTATTGATTCCATGTTTCATCCCGTTTCTGGCTCCGCGCATAATGAGAAATTCTTCTTTCAAAATAATGGTGACCAAATCAGAAGCGGAGGAGGAATGGAAATAGAATATAAAAAAATGAAAATTTCGAAGAAAACCAAATCCGTTTTCTATTCCGATCTCGGTTTTGATTACCTCCCCAATTCCGACTCCGAGCCCGTTCATTATTAGAGAAATTTCTATATCGATTTTGGCTCTAAGTCCGGCAATGTTGTAAAAAGGAACTTTTTTAGGTTGTGTTTCCATTTGGTTCTGCCTTCGGTGCATATAAAGAAGGCATGATTTTTAGAGCATGTTTCTATGATAATATCTAAAGATCTAATTAGAGATTTTTGTTTGCAAGAAAGTTGAAAGATGTCAAGAACATCAGGGGAAGCTGCTCGGAGAAACCAGCCTACAGAAACATCAAAGGTAGCATCAAAATCAAAGAAGTTAAAGCCAGAACAACTACCTTATACCTTAAGGTATAATCATAGGAGTCTAGTTGTGAAGATGAGCAAGGTGGAATTAGATTGGTCGGATATCACTGATACCAATCTAGGTCAATACAATTTTGAGGAATGGTATTTAGAGGCATTTGACAAGGATATTACATTGACTACGGAAAGAATTGTCAGCTCTGGGTTAGCTCATATCACTTTATTTCCTATATCTGTCCAATGCCCGGAGTTAATCATGACAGTAGCTAGTGCTTACAATCCTGCTACAAGACTATGTACGGATTCACAAGATAATGTGATTATGAATCTCACTCCTCAAGAATTTCAGACTATATTTAATGTGCCAGATCCGAAGAACTTGGTACAATTAAATGAGGCAGAGGCCTTGGAGCAATATAGTAAGTATAAGGGAATGAATAAATCTCACTTAAACAAGAAATGGTTGAAGACATAAAAGAAATCTCTAACTAAGCTTGCAGATCAGCCAAAGAGGGCAGATTTCTATGAAGAGGTAGCAAGGTTGATTGTGATGTTGTCTAGGGTGTTTGGAAAGAGGGATGCATTTTACTTCAAGGAGTGGATGTTTCCTTTTATTCAGACTATCTTGAAAGGAGAACAACAATTTGATTGGCCAATGATTGTTTCTGATGCCATACATGATCAATTAACCAGGATCAGAGAAACCAAGTGTTTCTTTATGACTTCTTACATTGTTTATGCAACAACAAGAGTGAGTGTTTTCCCAGGTTTGAACAGAGTGGGCGTAATGGGAGCCTTGGATGGACAAAAGAAGGTATGGGAGCACTATGATCAATTATCTCTTCAGGTTGCTGAGACTCATTTAAGAAGGGTCAATGATGCATTTTTATATGTGGTCATCAATTAGTTGAATGGAGATGTAGGATACCGGTTAAGTTAGGAAGCTATGGTGTTCATTGCTGAGTGGGGATGTTGGTACATCCAATACCCCAAATTTACATACTTCAGGCTATTTGGTTTTGAAGGCCATCCACATTTACTTCCAAGGTGCTGCAGTAATAGGATGGTGTTAATGGAATTTGTATATCAAGCTATTGGAGTTAATGCTCAGTTTGGGATTAAGCATAAAATGGGATGTCATAAATTTTCCATGAAGCTGGGTGAATATAGTTGTCAACACTTAAAGGGAGAAAAGGTTGTCTGTAATGAGTTGATACAATTGAAATTGGGATTGTATACAGCTCGTAAGTATTTTGATCCAAAGAAGAAGATGTATGCCTTATTACCTTCAGTGTTCACTAGACATTTTAATTTATTAGAGGACTTTTGGTGCGATTGGCAAGATGAGTATGACTTGAGGAAGAAGAATTATGAAATATTATTAGTCTCACTCATGTCAGAGCTTGGTATTAAAGAAAAAATTCCTGACATGTTGGTGGATGATGGAATTGTATTGGATCCCTCCTATGAAGCTTTGAATATTGGCACCAAGAGCTTGGATCCAATTGACTGGGATGATGAAGAAACAATTGAAATCAAGAAGATTGGAAGGACAGTCTTGGATAGGAGTATACAATGGTTAATCATGAGAACTCAAGCTCCCCAAGCACCATTTCTTAAAAAGGCCAAAGGATATAAGAGAATCAAGAGAAAGACACCTCCCAAGGAGCCATTAGAATTCCTTCCTCCGGACGTTGAAGAAATAGAACTTGAGGTGTTAGAGGATGAAGAAGGGGCACCAGAAGGAGCGCCAACAGGAGATGTTCTAGTCGGATCTGTTGTTTCTACACCTACATTGGGTGAGTCATCTGCACAAGTCCCACTTACAAGGAAAAAGAGTAAAGAAGTTCAGGAAGGAGCACTTTATGGCATGGCTGAAACTGCCAAGGGAAAAGAAGTGGAGGAAATTTTGGAAGTTGAGACAGATTAAGATGAAACTCTGTCAAAGAAGGATTTGCAAGAAAACATGCCTCTAGAGTAGAGTATTGAGCAGATTTTGACACAAGAAGAACAATGGAAGATGTTTGAAGATGCTACAAGAGATTCTGATGCAAGGGCTGCAGCAGAGAAACAAATAGAAATGGATGATAAGGTACAAGACCAGGAACAATTATAGTCAAAACAAGTTGAAATTGAGGTAGTAGATGATGAAGTAGAGAAGCAAAGGAGGCAATGAGAACAAGAGCTTAAAGTTAAAGCAGAAAATGACAAGTTAGAGTTGATACAAAAGATCCATGATCTTGAGGAGGAGAAAGCAAGAAACCGGAGGGAAAAGGAAATCCTAGTTGCTAGGTTGAAACTTGCAGAGGAAGCTCAACAAAAAGAGGAAGGGGCAAAAAAGATAAAGAAGGAAAAAGAGGCCGAAGAGCTGATTAGGAAACAATAGGAAGATGAAGTAGAGGCTGAAAAACTTAAGACTTTGGAGGCAGAAAGGTTAGAAAAAGAAAAGTTAGAAGCCTTAGGAAAAGAGAAATTGGAAAAGGAGGCTCTAGAAAAGGAAGAATTAGAAAAAGAGAGGTTGAGGAAAGAAGAAGAAGATAAGAAAATACAAGAACAAAAGGATAGAGAAGAGGCTGAAAGACTCGTGCAAATGCATTTACTACAAGAACAACAAGAGAAAGTAGGGGTTGAATCCCAATCTCAAGTGAGTATGCAGCCACCTTCTATAGTTATTGCTCCCTCTTCCTCTATGATGATTGCTGCTCCAAGTGCTCCTACATGGTTAAAATTGGACCTGTAGAAAGGGGCAAGAACACCTCCACAACCTCTCAATTGGGAGGATATGATGAAGGGGATAGAGCAGGAAAAGCCTAAGAAGAAGGCTAAAGTTCTACATTCTACCCAACTCACAGAAAAAGGAGAAATTGTTACTGAATGTGCCATGCCAATGATAGAAAAGGAGGTAGGGGACATGCAGCTAATAGACTATCAATTGAGTATGGTCAATTTGGGAAGACCCACTAGAAATCAGCAAATGTATTTAATTGATGTGGTGGCTTCAACGACCAAGTCAAGAATGATCAAGGATAAGCAAAAGAAGGATGAGCTAAAAGCTCAATTAGATCAACTACATTCATTCTTGAAGAGTGTCTCCTCTCCAAGATCACAACAGGTGAAAGGCAAGGCGAAGATGGTAGACCGATGGGTAGACAAGTTAAACCGAGAAGTGGGTGAAGTTTTGGTAGAGGGTTTTGAAGCCTACAAGGACACAAAAAGGTTAGTAAAAGAAATATATCAATACATTGAGGTAGTGGATAAACAATTAGAAGAGTATAAAGAATATAGTCAAAAGTTAGAAAAGGTAAGTGAATTGCCTCTAACAACTCTTCTAGAACAATCTATACTGGAGGATGATAACAAAGATTTTGTGGAGAAGACTTCTTGCATACTCAAGTTTAGGACTGACTTTTTGTGTAAACATAAGGATTAAATTCAAGAGATTGTTAATAATTTGACTGAGCAATTGGAAGAGTTAGAAGCAGTTATTGCCATTATTGTAGATATAAATTCTTACAAAAGAGGGCATGCCTTTTAAACAATTAAAGGAAAAGTGGGATGAAAGATTCAAAGGACTCATGCAAAAAGAGGATGATGGAGAAGAGTCAATGTTGGATCGGTTAATGGATGTTAAAGAGGAAGTAAAAGCTGCAGGAAGAGAATTGACAAAAGCAAAAAGTATGAAGGAGTTTGCTGCAGTCGAGTTGGATCAGATCAAATTTGAAGACGACTGGATTGATGGGCTAGAGATGGATATTTTACAGCAAGTCTTCACCAGTTATGATGAGTTTGTGGCAGATCCAGCTTCACATGCATGATTTTTGTCTTCCTTGCATGTTGCATGCATACAGTACTAACAGTCTTGGGGGCGCATGACTTCTTTTCTTTTCTTCTATCTTCTATTTTTAGTTAAACTGAATGTCTAATGTAAGAACTCAAGATCAAATTGATCTGAGTTTCCAAGAAAGTTGTTCCTAAAAAGGTGGAAAGCCTAAAATAGAAGTGAAGTTTAGACTTTTTGTATATCTATAAATACCAGATAGGTATCATATTGTAAAGGGCGGCTAATTGAGAATTAGATTGGCTTACCTAATGCTAGGAGATAGAATTTTGTAGTGATTTTACAGGGATATATTGTACTTGATCTTTTACAGTTAATAGAATTGCAGGTTTTCTCGAAATATGGTATTTAGAATTAAATTGTTTGTTTGATAAGGTTGATAAGTTATAATCCATCTGAATGCTAGTGATTGTGTTGTAGCATGATAGTTTCTTATGTGGTGAAAATCATTAGAAGAAACCGGATTTAAAGATTATATTGTTAGATTGTCATTGAGTTGAAGTTATTAAAAGGTCTATTGATCTATAACCTTGATGATGAATGAATGTGTGTTGTTTTGAAACCCTTGAAATATTTGTGAAGAGTAATTGCAAAGTTAATTAAGCACCTAAAATGTATGTGGTGGTATAGATTATGCTATGGATTGTGTCATCTTATGGTTTGATGATCTGTTAGGAAACATTCATTGTTGAAGGTATATGTCTAGATACTAGATAAATTTGATTCATTCTTACTGGTTTACCCCTTTGTTCTATTTTTTTTCTTCTTTTATTTAAAACCCATTGATTTATAAGAACTATTTTGATAAAAACAGTCATTGCTTGAATATTTTGTTACTAGCACAAGCCCCTTGAACATTACAGTTGCATGAACCGATTGAGTGACACCAGACAATTGAGAACCAACTACCAGGACCTTGGGAGTTAGGCTACTACATGTTGTCTTTCTTTTTCAGGAGAAATAGAGTAGAAATATTCTATTTTAATGTTGTTTGTGTAATTTTAACCATCAACAGGTGGATTTTCCATTGATGGAAAAAGTGTCAAATGCAAGCAGTGCAAAGTTGCAAAGTGGTGCAAATTTTGTTCTACAACTCGTGTGACAAAATAGACTGTTCCAATGCATCTGAATAGGTATTTTTATGCTAGGCATGGTCCTCTTTCAGACCCAAACACATAGAAACTCTCTAAGCTACGTTCAACCATATCAATCCCTTAAGGGCAAAGTGTAAAAGGGAAGCAAAATCTAATGGGCTATTACTCAGAAACCATGACACTTACAAACTCTCCATATGAGCCTATGGGATTGCATTGGGCCCCTTTACAATAACGTCATTTGATTTTTGTTATCTCGCAGTCATTTTCCTGTGGTGTCCAACTTTCACTTGATGGAAAAAGTATCAAATGGAAGCAGTGTAAAGTTGCAAAGTGGTGCAAATTTTGTTTTGCAATTCATATGACCAAACTAAATAATCCAACACATACTAATAGGTAGGTTTACGCTAGGCATGGTCCTCTTTCTCACCCAGACATGTAGAATTGATCTAAGCTACGTTCAACTGGCTTGATCCCTTATGATGGCATGCAAAAAAATAGAAAAGAGAAACATACACATGATAGTTGAGAAGTCCAAGTATTCCAAAAAAAAGTTTTCATTTGTGCAAAGCACCTTGTTCCTCCATTTGATGAAGAAGGTCTAGTTAAGTGGTTTTAGTCATTATAATGTCAAATAAGGCCATGATAGCCCATTATATAATCTTTCTTTTAGTTTTGAGTTAGTGTGGGGTCATTTGAGTCAATTATTTAAGTAAAAATAAGAAGATAGCATTCGTAAACGCATTGTAAGAGACTACTAATGCTGCCCCTATTCAAAATTCAAAATTTAGGCCTTAAAAGCAAGGCTAGACGAGGTGAAAAGAAGAAATTGCTTGAGAATAAGTCAGAATAGGTTGGAAATAGGGCAAGGTTATGGAGTTTGATGTGTTCAAATAGTCTGAAAGGACAAGGGAGGTCGAAAGTATGTTATGGCATGATTCCCTAATTGGGAATAGAGGGATTTTGAATGAAAAAGAGAGGTTTGAGGGAGTAAAAGTGGGTAAAGTCAAGGGGCAACATAATTTGGTGGTCAATTAAGTTTTTTTAGGTAGAATGAAGAGTTTTGGAAAAGGTTTTGAGGTTGTATGACATCTAGATATGGTATTTTCAGTAAACCCTCATGAAATTTGGCAAAAGTGAGGGTATAGAGGATAGTGGGGTTAGAGGGCCAATCATACCCTAAAAATTATGGATTTTGTGGATTTGCTGACTGGTAAATTCTACCCGATGGTGTTTTACAATTGGAAGAGTGATTGAGAGCATGTTGATTTGTTAAATAGACCTATTCGGGGGTTTAGGACATCATTGAGTCCATTTCTTATTTGTATTATAAATTATAACTTGCTTTCTACCGAGTCCATTTTGTATACAAGAAATAATATTTCAAAAAGTTGACATATAAATATTTTGACGTGTTTATATGGTGACGCATCAAGAAAATATTGGAATATTTTTATGAATCATTTCATGGAATACCGATTGAAAACATGTTTTTTGCTTTTAGATAATTTTTTTTAGCATCAATCAATTAATATTCAAGACAAACCATGAAGGACAAAAATGATCAATGCTAGGGCTAACCAGTTAATAAGTATACATGTGAATAAGTTAAGCATGTACATGTGAATAAGGGAAGCACAAGTACTCAAAAACATGTAAGCCTTGAAGTATACACATGAACACATAGTATACACAAATTAATACAAACTATATGCATGAATACAAGGTATATGCATGAAAAAATTTAAGTCAAAAATTATACATTGGAACAAATGTAAGTCACAAAGTATACACGTAAGTTGTAAATTATACACTTGAATACATGTAACTCATATCTATTGAACCATCAATTTAGAATGAAAATATGGACAACATCGATAAAAGATATTTGTATTAACCAAATAGCCATGTAGGCATACATCGATATATGTTCATATAAGTATTAAATATATGTACAAAATAGCCATATAGGATTACGAGAATGACATATAGGCATACAATGTCAAATATATCTAGTACAAAATATGTATAAAACTGTCGTGTAGGCATACAACAAAGGGCTCTAGAATCAAAAGTCATTGCTCTTCATGCTCTGGAAATAAATTCTTTCCCTTTTCTTGTCGATCGGATGGCGATAGGTCTATCACTCGTTTGTGCTGCACTCAAGGAGTGCTCTTGTTGCTCCTCCTAGTGTTTAGCTCATGGTGAAGTGTTAACTATTACAATAAGAAGTAAAGACATGAATATATAGAAATTACATTATTAAAAATGATATATTTGACAAAATAATCACTTACCGCCATCTCATGATCTCTCTCCATGAGGGAAATATTCACATGCCCATGCTCAGGTGCACTCAAGCCCTGTATAAACCATCCAAATAGAAATTAAACTATGAATCAATAATGGTTTGATTTTTCAGTAACTAACATCTATAACAATGAATGTAAATTGAAATTTACTAATTTTCCTCATACCTCCCCTATTAGAGCCATCGAGGATTGTATAGCAGATAAAAAATTGATCTGTATTTCCCTTGTCACATTCAGTGGTGTTTCATCTTACAACATTTGAAAATAAAACAACAAATTATTCAACGTAATCAATGATGTGTATATAAACTACACAAATCTATCAAGTAAAATTCATTAGTCAAACTTTTTATTCTATTACCTCTGTGTAGGTTTGAGTAAATCCATTGGCACTGGGAGATGTTCCCTCGAAACCTCCAATATTATCCTATTCAACATCTAAAATAACATATTAAAATACCATTTGTAAAACAATGCTATTAACATGTAATAAATTTATAATTGTTTACTAGTTACATACCCCAATGATAGGTGTACTGTAGAAATAAGTAGGTGGGGGGACAGTCTATTGAGTCTCAACACTGTGACCTTGCACTTTTATTAAAATCATAAAATATTTTTAGTTAATATTGCATTTCAAAATCAAAATTTAATAATTAAATTCAATGAACATGTTAACTTTTACCTGACTATCAATTCCATATGCCTCATGAAAAATGTTGGCTGCCCTCTCCATCTCCATAGCTACAGACAGATCCTACATAACAGCCTCCTAAGTGTCGATGGGGTCATATGAACAAGTCACCCGACAAGATTGACACACATGGGTTCAAAGGCCACCACTCAAAGACTCCCCTGGATGACACTCTCCTTCATGATGAAATTTATAACAACGTGCTCACGAGGCGACCTAGCGAGAGCTCGTCTCCCTTCCCGCGTAGGATCCGGCTATGCACAAGGTCTATCCTGAGTTGAACTCCCATGTCTCCCCTGGAAATCCCTCATATCAAAATAATTTGGGATTTTGTTCAATATGAACTCAATGTATACTTTCCTAAGGAAATTTTGTGGGACTTCGCAATTGTTGCATGGTGGGTAATCGAAGACCATGTACCACCTATCATAAAATTGTTCCTAATCTGTTGGTGGTAGAACCAATGAATAGGAACCCACTTCGCATTGAGGGTAAGATTTTAATTTATGTGTGGGTCAGTGAATAATGAGCACAAATCACCTTTTGTAATTTTTAAATCATTTACATCTTTATATGATAGTTTATTCGCATAATAATCCCTAGCCGCCTGCCTCCTATCTTGCCATCCAGTTATTTGTTTGCTGATTGAATCTACATTTGTTAACTTATATTTCAATGAAATTTCTAGGGTAATTCTTTCTATGGTTGAACCATTTGGATCACTCAACCTAATGATTAAATCCTCAATTTTCTTTTTGTTGTTCTTAATTTAACTCATTAAATTTTGTTGAGTTCTAGGAGGGGGTTGAGTGATTGGTGGAAGAGGTTGTTGTTGTGGTTGATTTTGTTCTTGAGGATTTGGTTGCTCTTCTTGTTGAGGATTTTGAGGGTTTGTAGGTTGATTTGCATGTCCTAAAAATTCAAACAAATATATATCAAATACAACCTAAAACTAAAAAATTCAAAACAAAAAGAAAACAATCCTTACCTCTCACACCTCCTACTCATCATGGTGCCATCATTGCGAAGAAATAACAACCATTGGTGAATATTTTTGGACATGCCTCCTCCTAGAACGTGACCACAAAAAATGGGGGTTTTGGCCGCGAGCATAAGAAAAAATACAATCGAAATGAAAATGAATGAGTTTTAACATTTTTTTTTGCTTTTAAGATGTCATAACACGAGTGCATTATAACATGAGAATATTATAACATGCTTGCATTATGAATTTTCAAAAAAATAAATTGAAATTTGCCACAAATTGGCTACACTTTTCCATGCACCCGCTTGCATATCTATTTTCATCAATTTTATCAAGATCTTAGCTAGGTTATGCAGATTTTTCATCATGGAGCTCAATTGAATCTTCATCAAAGTGCATCACTCATCATTATTACATCATAGGAGTTGGGAAAGGGCCAATTTACACATCAAATTGGCACCAAATCCCCATGGGATCAATATTTTGATTTACATTGAATAGGATTTGATAGTTTTTGTTTATGTTTGCTTATGTTCTTCATCTCATTTCTTGTTCTTTGTAATTTAAATGGATTTCATGGGGAATCTTGCTTCTCACTTGCATATGATATAATGATGTGTTTGTCTCTTTTGTTTGTGCAGGTCTAGGATTGGGGTACACATTTTGACGCTAGAAGGAGGGCTAGATTGAAGGATTTCATCACGTTTTTTTTTAATTTTGTTCTTTTTTGTGTTTTTTGTTGCTTCCAAAAAACTCAACCGCTGACAGTCAAGTGGCACTATCTTGCTTTGATCTAATCTCCAAACTCAACCACTGAAGTCTTCCCGCCAACAAAATTTAAATTTTAAAGTGCCCTGCGAATTCCTAAATTGCAAACAAAGCCACAATCGTGGTCTATGTTACACTGTAGAGAGCCGCTCTCAGTAAATAGAGGTGCTATATTGCACTGCTAGCATTTCTAAACTCCACCACACTCGTGAACTGTGTTGCTGGGGTGGAGTAAAAAGTTGAAATTGAATTTATTTTGACATGTGATTTTTGTTTCTAACATTTTGGACTCCTAATCTATTTCCTGTCTTTGTATTTCCTGGTTTTAATTAGTTTTGTAGCTTCAAGGCAAGAAGGGAACAAAGAAGATTTTTTCACTATGAAATCATTGTCTTTATTGTATTAAAGTTTTTTAAACACTTTGGGAGAACTTATAATCCCTTTCTAAGGATTTGATTACCTTCATGCTTTTAGGAGACACTAAATTTCTTTTGGGCTCTAAGAAGAACACTACAAAAGCTTTCAATTTTGCAACAAAGGGTAAAAAATAACTTTAGAACAACTTAGTAGATTTGGTTTGAGGTTAACAATTGAACAAGACAAATTTCATTTTTCCTTTTGGTGCTTTAAAAATAATTAAATCATTTCCTTGAGGATTTAAAATGAGCATGTGCATCTTTTTTTTGTAGTCACTAACCCAAAGTAACAACATAAAAAATGACGTATGCACTTCTCTCATGATTTATAGCGATCTTGAGAATCAAAAGTCCTTTTGGTGATCTTAAGTTGTGTAAGTTATTGCCTCCATATTTCAAATTGGGTTTTAAAAATTGGACCAATGTTGTGAGTGTGAGTGGAGTGCATTACGAGTGTTCTCTCTTTGTTTCTCAACAAAGATCAATCGAACTACAAATGCACTTGCTTTCTTTTGTGTACCTTTAGATGGCTTGCCTTGGTGGGAAAAATTACTCACCCCAAGGGAACGACCCAAGCGAAAATGAGCATAAGCCAGGCTCTTCCAAACTGCTATTTAAATTTTTGGTTATGGTGAAAATCGTAAACAATGGGAAGCGGTGCATGATAACTCTCCCCTAGTGTCTTTATGATGTGTAAAGCCCTTTTTCTAAGGGTTGGGAGATCTCTCACAAGGATTTTATCATTTCATCCCCTAAACTGGATGCCCTTACTATGAAACTTTGTTTAGAAGCCAAAAATCCCAATATTTGTTGACGTTAGGAGGTCAGACCTCTGGAGCCATCCCACTTTTTTATGACTCTTAGTAGAAATGAGAATTATGCCATGGGAGATTCATGGGTACTGATGCTTGGATGAACCAAGAAGTGTTTGTCATGGAGGAAATCCAATGTGGTCAATCATTTAATCATTTGCTAAGAGTAAGTGTAGCTGGATTCATCCAAGTGGGAACTCACAGTACAACAAAATAGGAAATTAGCACCTAAAATAGCACTGAATTTCAGTGCATTTGAGTTCATAAACTGGACACTTCTATCAGTGCAAAACTCGGCGCAAAATGGCATTCTCACTTTGGCATCGGATTTAGCACTGAATTCAAAACTAGATTTTGTTGCTTCTAGTTTGGCTTTGATTTTGCTTCTGGTTTTGCTTCCAAGTTTGCTTTCAATTTTTCTTCTAGTTTTGCTTTGAGGTTTGCTTCCGGTTTTTCTTCCAGTTTTTCTTCCATTTTTGCTTCCAGTTAATTACTTTTGTTTTTTCTTACTAGATAATGCCAAGTTTTTCTTCCAATATTGCTTCTGGTTTTCTTCTAGTTTGGCTTCCATTGTTGCTTCCTTTTTTTCTTCTAAAACTACTTCTTTTTTTGCTTCCATTTATTAATTTAATATGTTTTATTTCAATTTAATTAGTTAAATATATCAAGCCTCTTAAATAAATCATATGATTATAGAGTAAGTAAATTAAATAATATGTTTTATTTCAATTTAATTAGTTAAATATATCGCGCCTCTTAAATAACTCATATGATTATAGAGTAAGTAATTTAATTATTTAACTCATATGATTAAATAACAACATAATTATTGTTACCTGATTTTTCTTCCAACTAAATCAGGTAGACTTATGATTGTGTTTGTATTTAAACAATAAAAGGTACATATCATTTTCTACTAAGTTTCATCCATGTGCATAAAAGAGAGTATCAAAAAATTGCATTATTTGATTAAGGGAATTGCATACAATAGAAAAGAGAGTCAACATTTATTGAAAAGGTAGTCTTTATTAATAGCCATAAGTGTATAGTTTCCCTCACAAGATGAGGGACTGACTATTTTTATGCATATAAATAAAAAACTATACATTTATAGATAAAAGGAAATGCATATGTAAAGAAGGGGGACCCGTCATTCTGAATGATGAATCCTGGTTGAGTTGCCTTGCATCAGCTTTAGTCCTCTTGCCCATCTAACCTCTAGTTGTCACTTGCTCCTACTACTCCGAGTTTCCTTGTATTTTTGAGAAGAAGTTGGTTAAAGAAATGAAGGATCACCAATCTGTTAATAGGAAAACATCCATAAACATATAATTTGATCCTTATAAACATTAAAATAGCTAGCATATCATAGATTTCCAAGAAAAAAAAAGAGTTATCAAACAAATCTATCATATGCTCTATTTATCTAACATGTTTTCTCTTTGTACGAATATACAACAAAATTTTGTTACTGTTTTGTTTCAGTTGATTACATCATGTGGAGTAAAATGTGGCTCCCATGAGGGCTGAGCCCAACATGTTGCTCTCATGTTTTAGGAGGGATAATAAATTGAGAAAATTGATAAAATTAATGATAAGCCTATTCTTGATGCATTAAATCAATATGGAATCATACTAGTTGATCAACTTTCATTATCAAATTCAAAAGATGCAAAAAAACGGTTTGAATTATCAAGAAAGCTACTTTGCATCTTTCACAATGAATCAAATAATATGATGCTAGGAAATATTACTCTATTGGATATGTCTTTCAATCTTCTTAAGTTTGATCCAAACTCCATTTTAATAATGATATGAGTTGTATTTCATTGTCAAAATTTTCAAGGAGCTATTAAAGAAGGGAACAAGAAAAAGGACAACAATCATTCAAAAATGAAATAGTTTATCTCTTCCCAAGAAATAGATGATTTATGTGATAATATGAACACTAAAGCAAAAATTCATCAAGTTCAATTATGGATAATCATCATGTTTGATTTACTCAATGAGGTCTTATAGGTTATCAAGAGCTATCAAGAGTTGTCATGAGCTAGATGAAACAACACAAGGTGAAAAATTGAATGCAAGGCCAAAGCCATCATGTCAGTATGTTGTCCTGAAGAGAAATGCATGAGAAGGAAAGCACATTGATGTAGATGGGTAACTAACATGCATTGGTAATCATCTTGCTACTGATACAATGAGTATTCACAAACAACTACGTACAATGCACACTCTGATAAACAACCAATGCATGATGGTTTGAGGAGATACCAATGATTCTACAAATGAATGTAGGATAGTCATGAAGGGCAGCCTTTGAGAAGGATTTCTTGGTAATCATGTCAAGGGAAAACTTTATAAAGCAACTCACCATGCTATTAGCAATGTGAGAAGATACATGTGAAGTATTGCAAAGTGATAGAACTACATGAATCATAAAGTGATGCAAAAGTTGATACTAATGATGTTGGCAATAGATTATGGACATGACAAGAACTCGGTTGATTCAAAGACAATCTATCATCAATATAAGGTAATGCAATGCCATTTCCACTTTTAAAGGCTACATAAGATTAAAGTATGCAATAAGTGTATGTAACTTAGAAGGTTCATGAAAGCCTATATCAGTCATGCATAATGATGCTATGATTTAAATCAACGTATGACAAAGAAGATAAAGATTTAAGTATTCATTTTCTCCAAGAAAGGAAATATAGAGCCTCAACCTATGTGAAACAAACCCTCAAAAATAGAAAATACCTAGAAATGAAGGAGCACTATCATATTTCCTTTTAAGAAAATTCTTATAGAAATGAAAAATGAATGCAAGCATGGTCATAGCCATGATAAAAGGTATTTCTTCCATTTTGGTACATAAAATACTATCTTCTGAAGAAAATACAAGTTCCATAGAGGGTTTTTAATTTTTCTGATAGAAAGACCAAAGATCGAGCATACAAGAATGAAGCATGAAAACATAGAAAAATAGAGCATTTTCACCATTGTGCTGAATGGAGAGAGCTCAAAATGATCTTTGATTCACAAAAAACGAAACAGAAAATCAAGGTATACATCGACATAGAGCTTACTTGAGCTCGTGTTTGTTTGTTTTCATTGAATATGCAATTTATTTTTCACCATGGGAAGATTCAGAAAAATCAATCATGGTGGCCAAGAGAAAGAAAAGCTTCCACATAAAAAATGAAGAGAAGAATGCATCAAAAAAATTAGAGAGGTGGCATCCAAGAAGCCTTGAAACCCTACGAAAATGGAGTGAAAATGCTACATAATACTCAAGAAGCAACTTACCATTCAATTGCAGGAGGATTTCGACCCCAAGCATGGAGGAATCAATTGAAAAATGCATGGAGAGTGCTCAAACCCTAGTTCATCATGGCGGCTGAATACATAACTCTTTTCTTCCAAAGTTACCAAGTAAAATGATTCACAGGTTTTTGAAAAACCTTAGATCAAAGAAAAACCTAGAATGCCATTGAAGAGAGCCTACAACCATAATCATGGAGCCATGAAGGAGGCTCAAAAATATAATAAAGAAAATTTTACACTCTGTTCTTTTTGGAAATAAAAAAAATATTCTAGAGAGGCTGTGACCAAGCTATCACCAGGAAAGAAAAAAAATGCAGAAATTAAAAAAAAATCATCGTTTAATCAAACCAAATATGGAGAGTATGATTTGTTTCATTTCTTTTGCTAGTGAGCTAAGTCTAGATAATTTGAGCCAATATATAATGGTTTCAAAATAAGGATACATGGTAGAAACAAAACACCCATTCATTTGTATATATTGAGTCCAAATCGAGCTTGTTTTGACAGAAAACAGAGGTAAGATACAAAGAAATGGCACATAGAAACTTACTCAAATTCTTGTTGTTCAAAGAAATGTGAGCTCTATAAGTGCTTTGATGTTAGCCTCAAGACAAGCAAGGCATCGACAAAGTAAAGAAAGAGAAAAATGCATGAGAATCTGAGAAGGAATGTCTTTGAAAACACATTCAGATAAGTGGAAACAAATGATGAACCATGAAAGCTTTACCTGATTCGGCCTCAACAAATTTATTTGAAGAAAAATCTCAAAATTAGTGAGAAAATTGACAGAGACTCCTTCAAAAATATCGAGGTTTCAAACTCTAATGATGGTTGCATGTGCAAGGCAAGGGAGATAAAAAAAAAAACAAGTGAAAATGAGAGTTGAAAATTAGGGCTTGGGTATTTTCTTCTACCTCATCATAGCAGCAAAAATATTGATGTTGTTTTATATAAAATAAAAATATGAAAAATATCTTTAAAAATTATCAATTTTAATTATAAAATATATATAAAAAAATATTTATTTAAATAAAACTAAAATGAATATGAATTAAATATATAATTTAATCATTAAATTAAGATTTTAATTATTATAATTTAAAAAAACTGTGTGATTGTGATTGTGATAGTGATATTACATTAGATTCCCTGCACCTTAAGATTTTTTTAATTAAAATAGATCTACCCCTTGTATTTCTTCCAAACCATTCATATTATTATTGAGACACACCTCAACAGTCAACCAAGTCTGCGCTCATTCACCATACACCACACTGCCGCTAGACAACCAAAAGGATCTTGTAGGATGGTGGTATAATGCACTATCACTCGATAGCTAGAAGGCTCCCGCAGTATGGCGGTATACACCACACTACCGCCAATAGATTGAGAGACTCTTGTGGTATGGCAATATACACTGCACTATTGCCAGTAGACTAAGAGGCTCCCGTAGTATGGTGGTAACTGCACTAACCACTCAACAAGTAGAAGACTCCTACAGTATGGTAGTAACTGCACTACCGCACCTCTCTCACAATCATCTAGCGGTACAGAGGTGCTAAACTCGATGCTAAATTTGGCACTAATATGGCACTAAAACCGGTGCTAAATCCGATGCTAAACTCGATGCTAAATTTGGATCTAAATTCGGCACTAAATCTAGAACTAATTAGTGCCTGATTTAGTGCCTACTTGTTTTGATTGGCACAAAAAATGCCAAAAATGTTGCCAGCTTGATGAATAACATCGATATTTTCCAAAAATTGGACAAAAATACATTAAAATAGTGGGTGGAAGCAAAAAATGGAGCTGGAAAGGGAGCTAATCATAGGGATTTTTTGTAGTGTCAACAAAATATTTTCTTTTCCATCCTAGGGTTGTGGAATGTTTGAGTCAGTTAAACACTTTTCTTGGATCCAAAACACTTGAAAACAAACATTCACAAAATCCTCAAAATTTCAAACCCTTTAGGAAAAGCAAATACCTTTGGCAAATTCAAGTGCTCATGCTTGTCCTAGGGATTTTATCATTAGAGGCATCTAAGTATTTGAATTTAATCACAATTTTCTTTTACTAAAGTCAACATTAGGAAAATTTTGCCTTGATTTCTTCGACTTCCACATAATGGACTTTGTGGGATAAGGAGTTAGGACATTAGAAATCTAGTTTGAAACTTTAAATCACAAAGTGTTTGTGGTAAAAAGAACTCATTAAGAAAAGATAAGGACAATTGAACCCCACAAATATGTTCTTCCAAATGATCTCCCGTAAAATCAAAATCCATAAACCCAAGTTCAAGAGTCTTAGTCCAAAATCCCGTGAAGAACATATCTCGAGGCTTCATGAGGTAAGAGAAAGGTTGGTTTACAGTTTTTACAAGAAAGATTCAAAGAACAACCTTAACTTGTATGAATTTTATTGTTAGAAAAATCCTAATCTCTTTCAAATATTTTATTTTCTCACATAGGAAGTATCGAGCGTGTTCTTCAAAACCAAAGTCTTGTAAGAAGGAGTTCTACCTAGGCTGGTCTAGGATAAAAATCATCACTCTCACCCATCTCTTAACCATCAAAATCAAAAATCATCTCACCAAAAAATCTTGAAAATATTGAAACTTCATCCATGCTAGACTTTTGGAAAATAAAAATCATCCTGTTTGGTTAGGTATGTGGGGATGAATCCTTTTCCACATATTTGATCAAATTATCAAATCCTTGTAAACAAATTTACCTCTTGATAAAATCCAACATCTTGAGGTCTAGGATTTCATTATCTAAAATTATCTTGTTTGATTAAAGGTGTCTTGATGAATCCTTCTTTACACCTTTTGTCAAATTATCATCTTGTGTATGAGTCTACTCTAAGAAAAAATCCAGCCTCTTAGAGTTTACAAGTTCACTATCCAAATTAGTCAAACTAAATACAAATCTCCAAAGTCTAGTATCTCCTCAGGGTCTCTCAAGAGTTCAATTATCCGCATCATCCATTTTTCATTTATCCCATCCCCATCTTTTGATCCTTAATCATCCTAGCTCTTCTCTTTTGTGCCTAAAGATAGATAAATCTAAAGGACAACTCACTCTTGAAAATTTATCCTTATTTTATGGTGCAAACAAGATTACAACACAAGAAGAATATGGAAATCACCAAGGAAACATCAAATTCAAGTGACCTAAGCCAAACTGCTCCTGAAATGAATCTCATTGGATCGAGCAATCCCCTAAGCAATTTACCTCTACCATCACAAAATACTTAGGAGGAGGGTCAAGTAGAGGACATCACTGACAACATCTTAGGGATGACACAAGATGAAATCCTTGAGATGGTCCAAAATCCTGAAAATCATTGAATCGTCAACACTATGATGAGGTTATATCCCTCTCAATACATGTTGGAATTGGCCAAATAAGGGGCTAAACTCCCTTTTGACTATGACCTAAGAACTCTTATGGATAAACCCCTTGAAATCACACCTCCCATCCCACCCATGCCTCCATCTTAAAGCATCACCCAAAGCATCCCACATATTACATCATCCATTGCTACGACTCCTCCAATCGTTAGCAAGGGAAGCTCATTGCTTCACGCCCTTCAAGCACATCCCACTGTAAATAACCAGGAGTTGGACACAAACACCATATTGGGCCAATCTGTCCCGGTAAATCCATTACATTCATTTTTTCCACTCACATTTCATAATCATACCAATTCATCCTCCTTTCATGCAACACTAGTTGGTCCTCTCGACAAACAAACCTCTCTCCCTATAACCTCACAAGGAGAAGGTGATTTTTTTGGATCTAGGGGAGTCTTTGATCCCTTGTCATCATCCCTTCAGGAGAATGCATTACCCATCTTTCCACCATTTCAACCTCTACCACTTACACCCACATCATCCCTTGGGTTGGGCCTTCCTCCTCTACGTGCAATCAATCAATCAAATCAAAGCAACCCCCCTATCTTGATTCAAAGCATCATGCCAAATCCTCCTACTTTGCAATCGATATTGTAACAACAGATGGCAACGATCCAAAAAACCTCAACAATCAATGCATCCACCATAGCTCAAATCTCCCAAATCATGGTTTCCCAATGGCCAAGCATCTCAATCACGTCATCCACCACTCAAACCCCGATCACAAACATGACCATTTTGCTGATCACAAAGGTCAACAACATTCCCAACCCACCACCACCATCGCAAAAACCCAAAATGGAGAATTCATTCAACATCACATTGCAAGCAACTCAATAAGACGCTTATCAAAAGGAAATTCAACAAATCAAAATCAACAAGCTACACAACTAGTTTCCCAAAAAGCACAAGCGTAATTAGTAGCACAACAAGCATAACAGGCACAACAGGCTACTCAAGCCCAAGCTATACTACAACAACAACAAGCCACCCAAGTTGTGCAAACAACTCAAGCCGCATAGGCTACATAAGCAGCACAACAAGTGCATGCTCAAGCCCAAGCTCAATATCAAGCCCAACAAGCACAAGTGGAAGTCCAATAACAGGCACAATTGCAAGCAATTCAACAACAAGCTTAACAGCAATCCCTGAAAGAGTATCAAGCACAACAACTAGCAACAAAATAGAACACCCAACAAAAAGTATTTTTGGAACAACAACAACATGACCAACAACAAGTGTCGTTTGCTCAACAACAAACCTAGGATTTAATTATGCAACAAAGATTGCAAAAAACCCCCACCAACACCCCACCCATCAATCAATTACCCAAACCCCCTCCAAACATGTTCACTCCACCGCCTGATCCATAAGATGATGTGACAACACAAATAAAAATACTCTCATAGAAAGTGTTGGATCTTCAATCAGGAAAAAAAATGACACCCAAAAATCTATGTCCCTATCCTTTTGACAGAAGCCTTGCAATCATACCATTTCCAAAGGGATTCAAAATCCCCAAATTTGATAAATATCATGGATTGGGAAACCCTGAAGATCACATCAGGGAATTCCAAGTACATTGCATGAAAGTTGCATACAATGATACATATATAATGTGGTTGTTTCCTTGAAGCCTGGCTGGTCTTGCCATGGAGTGGTTTTCTCATTTGCCTACGAGCATTAGAACATTCCAAGAAATCATAGACACATTCAACAAAAACTATGCATTCAACATCGACCCAGATTTTAGTCTCGAGGAATTATCGCTGCTCAAACAAGGAAAAGAGGAATAATTCACCTCCTTCCTATAATGTTGGTGAACCAAGGCCAATCAGAGAAAATGGACCATGCTAGAGGAGCAACAAATCTACACTATCATCGCTAATCTAGACAAGACCTTGGCATTTTATCTGAAGATGCAATGCATCACCACTTATGACTAGTTGATCCCTAAGGCACTAAACATTGAAAGAGCCCTTATTATACAAGGGAGCACACCTGCATATCATGAACATCAAGATAGTTTCCCATCCACCAGCTATAATGAGAAACCTCGCACATGGGCGAAAAACAAGAATGTCACCAATGATGGATTAGTCGATGCCAATGTCATCATCGGTGCTCCAAAGCAGAATGCTCAAACACAACATCAACCACATAACAATAAACACAATAACATGCAAGAAAATGTGGTAACCCAACAACCACCCCACAATCAATTCAACAACCTCAATAATCAAGGAGGACCACCTCCACAAAACATGTATCCCCCAAGAGGAAATTCACAACCCTTGAGGAATGAATCGAATCCATCATGAAGAAGTTGGTCAATGAAAAAATCATCAAGATCCCCACCTATGATAATTACCAAGAGCCCCAAGTGAAACCACCTTGGTATAACAAAAACTTCATTTACGATTATCATAAGCTCAAGGGGAATACAACCACCAACTTTATGAAATTGAAGAATGTCATCCAAGATCTCATTGATGAAAAAATCATAAATGTTGAGAAACCGAATGGTAATCAATATTTGAAAATATAGATGAATCTGATGCTTGATCACAACCAAGGAAACAACAAAGGGAAGCAAAAATATGGGAATGTGAGCCATGTGTACAAAGGAGTTGTCGCATGCCTTGATGAAATGATCACTATTGTTAGCATCAAGGGATCCAAAATTGATTGTGGAGTCACCACACATGGTGACAAGGTTACCATTATCGGGGCATCACATCCAACTAAGACCTCCACCTCAAATCAAAAATCATTCCCTAATGGTTACAATGTCCTTGAATAGTTAAAAAGAACCCCTACTCAGATCTCCATCATGGAGTAATTGAAGATTTCAGCTGCCCACAAAGAAATCCTTGAGAAAGCATTAATTTCATCTACCATCTCCGCCAACCTTGATACAAAGCAATTCTAAGCTATGGCCGGTAACATCACCACCCCGAATCTTCTCATGTTTTCTAATCAGGACTTTCTTTCCCAACCATCTCATAACCGTGCACTCGACCTTGAAGTCTTGGTGCACAAAAATAAGGTAAAAAGGGTCTTGGTTGATGGGGGTGCAACCCTCAACATTTTTTCACTCAAACTTATAAAGAATCTGGGAATCTCTAAGGATTCCATTGAAAAAGGTAAGGGTATCACAATCAGGGCTTACGATGATCAAGAAAGAGTGTCTCAAGGCACTATTCAACTCCATATTCAAGTAGGGCTTGCTGTTATGGAAACTACCTATCAGGTGCTTGACCTTGGTCTACCATATAACATCCTCCTAGGATGCCCATGGATCCATGGGATGCAAGCAGTTGCATCAAATTTCAATCAATGCGTCAATTTTTCTTACCAAAACCAAGAGGTCACAATATATGGTGATGCAAAGCCCTTTGTCTACTGCAAGAACCTAGAGGCCAAGTACTATAAAGGTTCCCAAGTTCCAAAGAATGATGAAGGCCCCTCCACTCCATATATTGATCCATCCAACATAGCCTCCACTTCTTGGACAAAGACACCCACCATCCCCAACATATCTAGCATCAAGCTTGTAATCCAAGACAATGGGTGTGGGGAATACAAAATGAAGAAGGGAGACTTTATGGTTTGGGAGTTACCTCAATCCCCTAAATCCCATGGATAGGTACAACCCACCAATACAACAACTCAAACCTTCAGAGCGAATCCTTCCCAATTTAGGAGATGGGGAGATCTAGGCCAAGAAGTGGTGGATGAGTGAGATGTATCTAGTCTCCTCTATCAAGATGAAAGACCCATATTGGCCCTTCCTATGGAAAATACAAACAAAGGAATTCAATTAATGTTGGGTATGGGCTATAACAAAAATGAAAGTCTGGGAAAAATTAACAATGGCCAAATGGAACCTATCATTTTTAGAAAATGCATGAAAAATCTTGGCCTTGGGTGTACCCCTCCGAGTGTAACCATACATGGAAGAATTTGCCCAGTTAAATTAGTCAGGACTCCCCCTCAGCTATCAGTAGCCGCCCTCCAATTACCCATGTCCACAAGTCGATTCATACATAACTTCACCTTTGACATAACTGATGTTTGTAGTAGTAGCGATGATGAGGGTACCATAACCAGCTTACCCATGCTTTTTGAAGAATCCTCCCTACTCATGATTAGTACCTTATCCTTTGAATCAAACCACCAAACCCATAAAATAAACCTGGTCTACCCCCAACTCATCGATTATGACCAACAAGGACCACCGATTCTAGACACATTCGAAAATGATGAGGTGCTCTCGAAGTTCATGGGATTAAGGGATACAGTACCATACAAAGATCATAAGGCTGGATTTGACATCACACTGGACACTCAGGCCTATTATGGGGAGATGATTGAATCCTTCATTCACAAAAGTGAGAAATTAAGAATAATCTAAAGGTCCTTGAGTGGAAACCACACTGTGGCA
Source organism: Sequoiadendron giganteum (assembly GCA_007115665.2). Classification (NCBI taxonomy): domain Eukaryota; kingdom Viridiplantae; phylum Streptophyta; class Pinopsida; order Cupressales; family Cupressaceae; genus Sequoiadendron; species Sequoiadendron giganteum. Next base: position 262,328,017 of record CM021106.1, read on the forward strand.
CTCTCTAACCCTAAAATAGTAAAAATAAAGGACACATCCAATGGTGAAAACCTCTCTGAGGCATCGAAGGATGAAGGATTCAATCTTCCCCTCACTACACTTCATCAAGAAAAATCAGCAGTCCTAGTAGAACAATGTAATCTTTTCAACCTGGGAACAGAGGAGCTACCACACCTAACTTTCTATGTTGAATCACTTCTCATAGAAGAACATGATCTTTTAACTGCATTCCTGAAGGAAAGAAAGATAAAATTTGCATGGACTTATGATGACATGCCTGAGCTTGATCCAGAAGTAGTGGTTCATCACTTGGTTGTATATCCTGAAGCAAAAATTGTGAGACAAAAGCTTAGAAAGATGGATCCCCAAATAGCCTAGTTAGTCAAAATGGAGTTGCAGAAGCTCCTAGATGTGGGATTCATATGCCCGATTGATTATCCAAAGTGGGTGTCTGACCTAGTACCTATTTCAAAGCCCACTAGGGGCATCCAAATTTGCGCTGATTTTAGAGACTTAAACAAAGTGTGTCCTAAGGATGACTTTCCACTACCCAACATCGACATGATAGTGGATATGATGGCTGAACATGAGATTCTATCACTAACGGATGGGTTTTTTGGATATAACCATATCATGATAGAAAAGGAGGACCAACACAAGATAGCATTCACATCCCCATGGGGAACCTACTTCTGGAATATGATGTCGTTTGGGCTAAAGAATGCAGGAGAAAATTACCACAGAGGCATGACATTAATATTTCATGATTTGATCCATAAGACAATGGAAAATTATGTGGATGACATTTTAGCTAAATCGAGGAAAAGATGAGACCACATATCAAATTTGAGCTCCATTTTTTATAGGTTGGAAAAGTATAAGGTTCAACTCAACCCAAAGAAGTGCGTCTTCAAAGTGCAATCAGGCAAGCTCCTAGGATATATCATGTCAATGAGAGGAATCGAGGTGGATCCCACCAAAGTCAAGGTGATCTTCAAAATGGAATCACCCAGGACACTAAAGAAGTTAAGAGGCCTACAAGGGAGGCTCCAGTCTACCAGAAAATTCATAGCATAGTTGGCAGACAAACAAATCCCATATTCTCATCTACTCCACTAGGGGGTAGCATACAAGTGGGACGATAAATGTGACTAGGCATTCAAAAAAATTAAGGAATACCTACTCATGCCACCAGTTCTGATGCCACCAATCCTAGGAAAACCATTAATCCTATACATATTAGCAACAATGGTAGCTCTCAACACTCTCTTAGCTCAGCATGATGAAAACGGAAGAAAAAAGGCTATCTACTATATCAATAGGACCATGGTAGGACATGAGCTAAATTACACACCTATTGAGAAATATTTTCTAGCAGTCATATTTGCAGCTCAAAAGTTCAGACATTACATTTTGGTGCATTGGATCAAGCTAATCACAAAATAGATCCGCTCAAGTACCTACTTTCCAAATCCACTCTCATAGGGTAGACAACCAAGTGGGTCATGATATTGAGAGAGCATGAAATTGAATATGTAGAGCACAAGGCCATCAAGGGAAAAGCAATTACAAATCAACTAGAAGAAGAACCTATATATGTAGAAAGCCCACTTATCTTAGAGTTCCCAGATGAATTAATTTTCAGCCTAGGTGTAGCAAACCACTAGAAGATGTATTTTGATGGATCCTACACATAGCATAGGTTAGGAGCATGAATTTTCTTCATCACTCCTCAAGGAGACTGCATACCCAAATCCTACAAGTTGTCATTCCCATGCATGAATAACATAGTAGAGTATGAGGCTCTCGTCATAGGGTTAAGGATTGTGGTGTAGTGGTAGATTATGGCTCTTAAGGTGTATGGAGATTCTCAGCTCATAATAAATCAAGTAAACAATGAATATCAGATGAAGGATGATTAAATAGCTCCATACAAGAAATTGGTGGAGAGCCTTAAATATTCATTCATTGATATTACATTTGAACAACTACCCAAAGAAAAAAATAGAGCAACAGATGCAATGGCTACAATTGGATCACTCTTGGAAATCCCGTACAACATCCCAAAATAGTAATTCCTCATAGAGAAGGTTGTCATACCAGCAGTCAAGGTACCAAAGTTTGAATTCATGTGAAAAATTGTTGGTCCCAGTGATCCCTGGTATCATGAAATTTACACCTACCTAAGAATAGGAGTCTTTCCTGCTAACATAACCCCAAACCTTAAAAGAGCTTTTGTCAAAAAATCTTCACGTTTCATCATCCTAGGAGAAACCCTCTACCATAGGAGCATTGAAGGAACCCTATTCCATTCCCTAAATACTGAAAAAACCCTAACTACTTTAACTGAAGTACACAATGACATTTATGGTTCACACTCAAGCGGTATGACTTTGGCTAAGAAATTGTTGAGGACTAGCTACTATTGGTCGACAATTGAAAAATAGGCACATGAATTTTTCAGAAGATGTTTGCAATGCCAACAACAAGGGGACCTCATCCTTGCACCAGCTCAGGAGCTTTATCCCATTATCACACCTTGGCCCTTTTCACAATGGGGGCTCAATATCATCGGCAAAATCACCCCCACCTCATCCAATGGCCACAAATTCATCATCACCACCACATAGTACTTTACGAGGTGGGTCGAGGCCATTCCCATGACCTACATAAATGGAAAGTAGATATCTAAGTTCATCCTGAACTACCTTATATGCTGATATGGTGTCCCTCAAGATATTATCTCAGATAATGGAACACCTTCCAAAAATCAGTATGTCCATGACCTTTACCAAAAATTCAACATCCAACCTCACTTTTCCACTCTGTATTATCCCCAAGGCAATGGCCAAGAAAAAGCCACCAATAAAACCATCCTAAAAATCCTTAAGAAAATAGTCAATGATGTTGGTCGTGACTAGCATCTATAGCTAAATCTTGCCTTATGGGCTTATCACAAAATCATCTGCACACCAATAGGTTCCACCCCCTTCTCCCTGGTCTATGAATCAAAATCCATTCTCTCCATTGAGATCGAGCTCTCGTCCTCGATGATATCACTGCAAAATCTCATTGTAGATGAAGAATACTGGGTCTCATGACTAAATGAGCTAGAGTTACTAGATGAGCGGTGCATGTATTCCTTAAATCACTTACAAGTTTATCAGAATCGCCACAAATGTAGCTACAACAAGAAAATCAAGAGGTGGACCTTCCAAGTTAGCGAGCTAGTACTAAAGGAGAATCAGAAGAATGTGTCAAATCCAAAAAGCAAAGGTAAGTTTCAGCCCATTTGGTTGGGACCTTTCATCATCACAGTAAGTTACAAATCAAGAGCCTACCAGCTATCAACACCTGAAGGGGAACCTCAATAGGAATTCATGAACAAAACCAATCTCAAAAATTCTATGCCTGATCTTCTAAGGGTAAAACCAAAAATACAAAAAAATACAAAAAAAAAAGGATTGAAAAATAGTAAAGAAAAAAATTGTCCTCTAGTGAAAACCACTTTGAAGGCACTTTGGAAAAGTACCTTGGTGAAAACCTAGAAAATAGGCGCCAAGCATAAATAAAGCACTCTCTATCCACCAAGATATTCATGACTCACTCCCTTATATCTTACCATCCATTGCATTTCATTGACCATCCATCCATCCATCTGCATCCGTACCATAGCTTGATCTTGTGTTTGTATCATGTTCAACCCTAGTACTACTTGGCATTTTCCTAAGATTAGTTTTTCCTACCTGTATAGAAGTAGTCTATCACATCACACTGGGGGCATGTTATTGTACCCACATCAAATCATATTCATGTTTATTCTTGAGATCCTTCTTAAAATCAAAAATAAAAAAATATTCAAAAAATCCTTCAAAAAATCCAAAAACATTATAAAAAATAAAAAATCCTAAAAATCATCTCAAAAATCCAAATCATATTAGTAGAGTCATCATTCAAAACTAAGTCATCTTTGATCTTGAACATAGGAAAGGTTTATCTTTCATCATCCCCTGAGACATGTTAGGTCAGTCCTTTAGGTGTTTGTCACAATAAAATGGAAATCCGTTTGCCCATCGATCTCATTAGTAATTAGGTCTACGTCAGTCAAACTATGTGGTCTCTGTGTGTATAACGTAGGCAAGGCTAATCTATTGATCATCTCCTGAGACCCCTAGGATAGGTCTTTAAGTTAGTATCTTGGTTAAAATCTTGAAATACCAAACAAATTGAAAAGCTCAAAAAATCCTAAAAATAGCCTTAAAATATTTCAAAAACATCAAAAACATCCAAATATTGAAAAAAACCCAAAATGGTGCATCCATCTCATCTCGCTCTCACTCGTAATAATCATCATTCATTATAAGTCAACCTTTGCCTTCATCCTCTAGTAAATCAGTCAGAAGCAAGTCTAGCAGGATCAAAAGTGAACGCCTAATCGTCAAAGTCTCAAGTCTAGATCAGTAAGTCAACAAGTTAGTCAACTCGGAGTATCAATAGCTTATCATCCAATCAATCTCATCATCACCTGATAACAACATGTCCTAGGATGCATCCTTCCTACAATGGACATCAACATCAGGCATCACCATAGTTTTGTCTTGGCTAGCGTTATCAACATTAGCTTGTTTGTTTGCTTTATCCTGGTCTTTTTGACTTATCTTGTTTTTCCCTTATTCCAATGACCTCTTGATGATACCTAATCAAAATGGTTTAGAGAGGAAGGAATGGGGCAATGATCATTATCTTTTTATCTGCTGTGCTTGTTGGTTATTCTTATAAAATAACTTGGTCATGCATGCTTTGTTTAGTTTGTAGGGAAGGTATTTTAGATATCTTGTTGACCACATAGGAAGGCTTGCTTTTCTATGTTTTGGTATGAGATGTTTATATTGTTTGAACTACATCGTGAATAAGGTTTTGTATGTAAACAAGAATAATCCTATCTAATTTTCGAGTCAAATTCCATCACACTAGGTACCACACCATCCTGGTTCTTAATACCTTGATGCATCGTACCTACGTTTGTTATCAAACATAAAGTAAATGGCCCTTTTAAAATTCCAACTAATGGTTGCATTATCATCATTATCATAAAATAAATATTTTTGAATCTTATTTCTTTTATCTTCTTTGCATACTAACATGGTGCCATGACAGTTACTCAAAAACATTACGAAAATACATCCATCCCACATACACCAATCATTAGCATATCATGAAGGAAATATAGATGCATTTCATTTCATCGTTAATGTAGAATCATTTATTCCATTATCACATAGGCATCATTAAGTTATGCATTAAATATATTAACATAGATGCACATCATATCATAATAAACCGCATTACACATAATAAGTCATTTGCATTCTATTTCACATATCATTATCATTTCATAACTGCCATTACATTTTATAAAACATTACATCATAAATCATTTTGCATTATCATTTCATACAAAAATATCCATTACATTTAGTGTCACATATCATAAGGAATCACTACATATCATTTCATAAAGATCACTATCTCATAATCATATACATTAAATTTCATTTTATCATATCAACATTAGTTCATAGCGTAACATCACATTCATTGCATTACCATTGCATATCATAAATACCATGTTTCATCTCATAATGACATGACGTTTGCATTTCATAAATAATTCATAAATGCATAAGAAAAGGAAACAAAAAATATGTCACCTGCATATCATTGCATACATAAATACATCATATAATTCATTTAGGACATAATATAGAAAAAAAATTTACATATCATGATTGCATCCATACATCATCACCATAAAATGCATAGAAAATGTACAAAAAAAAAGCATCCATAATCACTACATCATATCATAACACATAGGATATTAAATTCATCCATCACAAATAAGATAAGACATCTCATATATATATAAACATGAGCAGCTATCAAGGTACAAAATTGGGATCAAATGTGTATGATACAATAGGGGAAATAATAAATCAGATCCCATGAATAAAAAATGAATATTGTCTGTGATCAAAATGGGAGGCTAGCCCTGCTGGCTGAACTCCTCACCCTCTTGCCTCTCGGCATGATCCTCTGGTTGCCTCATGCTTGTCTACTATGAAAACTCTAGTACCTGGCTTGTTGGTGGCATTACCTATCTATAATGAACCCTATAGTACTCAACCTATTTGACTACCTCCTGGTATGCCTATAAGGATACTTTTCGGCCCTGAGATGAAGAGGCTGTGCTCTTAAGTTGTCTCATTTGACCTATCTCTTGGTCTCTCTCAGACCTGACCTGATCCCTCTCTATCGTAAGTACTATGACCTATTGTCGAGATTGATCCCTCTCAGTTGTCAAAACCTATACCTAAGCCTATAACTGCTAGATCGGTGCATCTCGGTGGTCTAGCTATTGAGGCTACTATTGAGGGACCTCTATCTCCCTATCTCCTAGTGGGGTCTACTATTCATGTAATCGAGGTGGTGTCTAGTGTGGAGGTGTCCCACCTCTATCTCCATCCCTATCCCCATCACCCCTACCATCCTATCCTTGACCTTAGCCTGTTGATCAACCCCTAGTTCTCCATCATGCAGGCACTGCACCTGGATCTGTTAATCTCAAGGGTGGTATGAACCAATCTCTATAGGCCTATGTGACCCCCGCATCACCCTATCCCTGATCATATGGCATGGCCTAGCTACTAACTATTTGAAGGATGCCACTACCTCATCTTCTAAGATGGGTCTGCCTCATGCAGTCTCTCATAGTATGAGAAAAGATAGCCATGTACTAGTCATCGGGCTTGTCTTGTATATCTTTGAACTATCGAGCCACTCTATCTAGTAAGTATCTCTCAATCACAGTTTGCTCTCTACCCTGCATCAACCTATCTTGGCAAGCAAAGAAAAACTGTTGTACATTGTCCATCCGTGGGCCTATGCGAAGCTAGGGCCTATAAGTAAACTCCGTCATCTCATCCAAAACTTGCTACTAGTGGGCGATCCCACCTGCCCCTATATGTGTAAATGTGATCTGGGCCCCACCATATCGCCAGACAATTGGATAATCTACCTCTAGAGAAACTGGTGTAACCTATGAGCGAAGCATTACAATGTGCTCCCAATCCTAGATGTGCAGCAAAGTAACCTTGACCCCAATGTCCCTACTATCCAAATAGGAAAACTCATGTAAATCTCTGTACAATGAGGCCACCATCATTGGCCCCCATGCAAGGCACTCTCTTTGAAAGAGAAACTAGTTCCATGTCAATCCCCAGCCTAGATTGAAATACCGACCTCGTCAATCCAGTACCACAAGACTTGATATGATCACTGCAACTATCAGTCTAAATATGGGCATTGTGCTCTTATATCTCTCTAAGTCAATGTGGCCCTCATAAAAGACAATAGCCTCAAGCCCCATAACCTCATAACAAGCATCCATCCTAGCATCCACATCATAAATGACCCTCTCGTGATGAATGGGTAGCTGTAGGATGCACCAGACATCCTCTAATGTAACTATGGCCACTCTAGTAGGAAGGAGGAAGGAGGATGTCTTGCTATGCCATCGCTTTGCCAAGGCTATCTTCATCCCCAAATGGGTCCGAACAGGATGAATGTATGCAACGTACCAAAGACCAATGGGAGGAACTGATGTAAACCATCTAATCTACTAAGCACCAGCCATCTGTGCTCCCTATAGTGTAGTATCCCGAGGTCATTGCGTCAAGTTTTGAAAAAAATTGAGCCCTTAACCTTAGTTCCTGTATTCCAAACAAAAATTGTGGCATTGTTTGCAATTACAACATTGTTTGCAAATTCCAAACATCATCGTCATGACACAATTTGACTGTGCCCCTAGGTTCCAAATCCCAAATAGGCTCATCGTGGTGTTAGTCGCATATACGGTTGACTAATCCCTAAAACCCTAATTTTGTAAGTGCCCTGCGGTGGTGCTCTTCGCATATATGGCACACTTAGAGGTTGCACATCATCGATTTCACATTTCTAGTGGCACTATATAGCGTTTCTTGACCTAAAATTTACTTTGACCCTATTAAATGCACACAAAAAATCAAAATCACAAGTCTGGAAAGGGATACATACCATAGGTCTTGCGTCAGCTAGCCATTGGTGCACTTGTACTCACTCTGACACGTGTCGAGGAAGCAATATTTATGCCATATCAATCAAGACTTAGAGCTAAAAATGCAAAAAAAATTAAAGGCTAAGTGTGAAAATGGTTTGAAAATGATCCCTTAGGGTCTATGTAAGCCTAAAAATTAGGGTTTTTTGACCTAATCTAGCCATCTAGCTAGGGTTTTGGACCCCCAATCCCGTTTTTGCCCAATCGAAGGCCATTTTGCATCATTTTTGGAGTTTAAACGCATTTTTGGGCATCCCTAAGCCTTTTTGGACTCATCGAGCACCTTGTCCTCTTTTTTCACGAGATCACCCAAAAAACCAAATTTTCGTCTAATCTCTTGTCGAGGCAATATACCAGCATAATTCTCCTGACCGAGACAATAGTGGGGCATCTAAAAATCAAGATTTTTTTGAACTTTGATCACATTATTTTATTCTTTGAACCAACACAACAAGTGCATTGCTTCAAAGAGGGGCGAAATGTAGACATGAAAATATACCGACATACTTGATCCTGACTACTAACACCGTTTCATCCTAAATAATCTTCTCAGCTTTCCATCACTCTTCATCCCTTAATGAAATAAATAATCATTTATCTGATTAAGTAATTCTCTCTTTATTAATTAAATAAATCAAAGTTATTTAATTAATCCGTTGATCTCTATTTAATTAAATCTCTAAATTCATCTTATTAAATTAAATAAATTAAACCTTATTTGATTTAATCTATCATCATCATCCCTCTTTAATTAAATAGATCAAATCCTTTATTTAATTAAATCTAAATCACATTCTCATATTTTTATTTAAATCAACACATAAAACTAAATCAAATAGCCACATCACCTAATCCCTCATTAAATTAATTAGCCTTTAATTAATTTAATCCTAATCTCCAAAGTTCTCTAAGTATTTCCACTTGCACATGAAAATACATTTTATAGATTTATTAAATCCCTATTTTCTTTCAACTTGGAATCTTTTGAGAATATTCCTCCAAAATTTGAAAATCTCTCCAAGTGGATTTGTCTTTCCAACAAGACATTCATTCCTCTTGCATGTCCTTGTGCATTGAGCCAAGTGGCATTTAATTCATTCTTTTTCCATCTTACATGTCATTTCACTATTTTTGAATTCCACCTAATGTCATTTATTGTGCACAATCACCAAAATGTGCTCAACCTTCCTCCATTCACATCTTGACAAGTGGAATTTGGCCATTAGTTGAAGATTAGTCCCACATTCATCCATTTTGCCTCTTCTTCTCTCAATCTCATCTATAAATAAGAGACTTTTCTCCTCATTTGATCATCCACAATTTGAGTAAACTCACTGTACTCAATTTCATCCTCAAGCATATCTATTTTCATCAATTTTATCAAGATCTTAGCTAGGTTATGCAGATTTTTCATCATGGAGCTCAATTGAATCTTCATCAAAGTGCATCAATCACCAACATCGCATCATAGGAGTTGGGAAAGGGCCAATTTACAAATCAAATTGGCACCAACTCCCCCATGGGATCAAGATTTTGGTTTACATTGAATAGGATTTGATAGCTTTTGTTTATGTTTGCTTATGTTCTTCATCTCATTTCTTTTTCTTTGCAATTTATATGGATTTCATGGGGAATCTTGATTCTCACTTGCATATGATCTAATGATGTGTTTGTCTCTTATGTTTGTGCAGGTCTAGGATTGGGATTCACACGTTGTAGGAATTAAGATTACTAGGAGAGTAGACCAAGAGTCATGCATCATGGAATGGTAGTGGAAATGAGGTAAGTGAAGAGTGATGGGAGTGGTGAGGAATCCTATTCTACTATGCATGGAAAATTTTCATTGAATTTTTAGAAAGTTATCTAGGAATTTTCCATGCACTGGCAATCCCTAACCTTCACCTATTCTATTGTGCATGGAAATGGTACATTTTAAGAGGTTTGTCAAGAGTTTTCCATGCACTTACAACCCTCAATCCTCCATGTTCTTCAATAAAAGAAGTGTTTTAGGAACTTCCCATGTACAGACAATTCTTGTCCCTCTCTCGCCATGTTCTACAAATAATAAGAATCTTCCCCTCCTTTCGCAATACTAACAAAGGGACCTAACCATAAGGCTTTAAAATTTCCATACTTTCCCTTTTCCTGACATTTTGCATTCCATATTAATACAAAATCATTCTCCTCAAATTTTCTATCTTTGGCCTTTTTATCAAAAAGATACTTCATTTGTGATTGCAGCTTCACATTTTGTTTTTGAGCCATCTTCCTTATTTCATCTAGTTCTACAAGCTGCTCCATCCTTCCCTCCATTGGTTATGGAATATCTATATCCTCTTCAAGAATGAAATTATAAAATGGTAGAAGGTTTTGCAATGGAATCCTAGCCTATGTTCCATATACCGGTTCAAATGGTGATTTTCCAATTGCTTTCTTTATAGTAATTTTGTTCGCCCATACAACCATTCTTAACTATGAGGCCCACATCGTTTTATTCCATCTAACATCCTTCTTATGATTTTCAAAAGAATTTTATTGTTGGACTATGCTTGACTATTTTATTGTGGGTGGTAAGGGGAAGCATAAGATACAATAATGCCATATGTGTTGCAGAAATCTTTGAATTCATTAGACCTAAAACACATCACATTGTTTGTGATCAACCTTACTGGTGTACCAAATCTGGTTATGATATTGTCCATTAGAAAATTTATCATTGCCTTGCTTGTTGCTTTTTTAGTTAGGATTGTCTCCACCCATTTAGTGAAATAATCAGTTGCCACTAATATCCACATATGTCCTCCACTTGATTTTTCTTGTATCTCCCCAATAAAATCAACTCCCCACTGATGAAAATAGGCTTCTACTTGTAAGGGTCTTAGTGGCAGGGCTCCTTGATACCACATCTTTCTTGAGAATCTATGGAACGCTTCACATTTTCTTACATATGAAAAATAATCAGTAAAAACTTTAGGTCAATAATAGCCTACCCTGAGAATCTTATGTGCAATGGTTTTGGTAGAGTAATGACCTCCACACACCCCTTCATGCATCTCCCTCAAGACATGTTGTTCTTGTGATTCATCTAGACACAGTAATAGCATCCCATCCCTATTTTTCCAAAATAGATCACCTTCTATGAATACATACTTGGATGCCTGCAACTTTAGATTCCTCCTCTGATTATCACTCAAACCTTCAGGGCATTTCATGTGTCTGAGATAATACATTATGTTTGTGTACCAAGGAGTATGCACAATGCTTGCAACTATGCCATCTTCATTTTCCACATTGAAAATTTTATTGGCCTCAAAGTTCACTTCTGCCATTAGTTTGGCCAAGCTCTATCCCCTGACTAACTTTTAAATCTAAATTTCCATATCAAACTCTTGGATTTTATTAATCCATTTACATCTTTTCCCAGTTACCTCCATCTACACCAGGATATCTTTCACAGTTGCATGTGGTACATATGCAAACACCTTGGCTCCAAATAGATATGGTTTGAAAGCTTTTTTTGCTTTGACTAAATCAAAAGCTTGTTTCTCCATAATATCATACTTCAACTCTAACCCTTGCAAGGACTTGCTAAAAAAGAATATATGTTGCCCATACCCTTCCTCTTTTTTTTTGTAACATGACAATTGCTATGGTTTTGGTGAAATCAGGTGATTTTAGAATAGGGTCTTCTTTGATGGATTTTTTAATGGATAGAAAGGATTCAAGGGCTTTTATAGTCCAATCTATCTTTTCTCCCTTCTTCAACATCTTGGATATGGGTTTAACAATTTCAACAAAATTTGACACAAATCTACTAACAAAGTTAATTTTCCCAAAGAATGATTGAATGGATTTGATGGTTTAGGGAATGAAAATTTTATCATTGGCTTCTAATTTTTCAGGGTCTATACTAATCCCTTCCTTTGATATAATATGCCCCAAAAGCTTACCCTCTATGACAACAAAGCGACATTTTTTGGGGATTGAGACTAATACCATATTCCAAAGCCTTGATGAATATCTTCTCTAGGTTTTTTACATGGTCTTCTACTCTTTTGGAATAAGAAGTGAGGTCATCCTGATACACCACAATTATAGCATTGATTAAATCTGTAAATGCCACATCCATGGCCCTTTGAAAATTTAACCCCTGCATTTGTGAGATTGAATGGCATTCTCACATAAACATATGTCCCCCATGGTGTAGTAAATGTTGTCTTGTATTGCTCAGACTCTTTAAATTTAACCTATTTATACCCAGAAAACCCATCCATCATTGACATCAACTCACATCCTGCTACTTTGTGTAATATGGCTTCCATATTCAGGAGATGATATTTATCTTTGAGGGAAGCAACATTTATATTTTTGAAGTCTACACACAACCTTATAACCCCATTTTTCTTTCTTGCTAGGACCAAGTTGGAGACCCATGTTGAATGTCTAATGGGTTTGATAATGCCTCCATCTCCGCGTTTTTCCATTTCCTCTTGCATTTTAGGCTCCAAATTTGGGTTGATAGGCCTTTTATTTTGTCTGAATGGCTTTGTGTCTAGTTTTAGTGGAATCTCATGTTGAAAAAAATATTCTCTATATGCTTTGAGATCCTCATAAGACCAAGAAAACACATTTTTTTACTTTCTTAACAAGGCAATCAACATTCTTCTAATCGTTGGACTTATTTTATTTCGAATATATACCTTTTTTGGTGCTAACTTAGTTCCTAAATTGATCTCTTCAACATCTTCTCTCTTGAATAGTGTCTGCTTCGTGCGAGAGCATTCATTTCCATCATATACTCTTTCTAATTCCATAAGTCCTTTGGGAAGTTTATTAGTTTTAAGCTGCAAAACTTCTTTTCCAAATACAAATTGTTTCCCATCAACTTCTTGAACAAAGGCATTAAAATCGATCTCCTGAGCTTCATATTGACCAATACAATGGAGAAATTCTATAAGATTAGTGTCATCATTGAAAAATTTCAAACTATAGATATTATCAAGGATAGCAGGCCTTGTTTTGAATTCAACCTGAGATACTCTAGCCAATGTGACATCATCTCTTTTTAGGGCTACATTAGTTAGGACATGTGACATTATATTTTTTGATCTGTCTATTCATTCAATTGAAAAAGGATCAAATAATTCAATTTTATCCCACACAACATTTCTATATTGTTTTAACCTCTTATTATTTGAAACTTATCTTGACCTGACTTGTGAGATGATTAGTTCTAAATCTCCCAAGATAGTTAGCAACTTGATCTTATTTTTGATAGCCATATTTAAACCAATTAACAGAGATTCATACTTTGCCACATTAGTTGTACACTCAAAAGTCAGCAAAAAGGAATAATTTAAAGTGATTCCTTGGGGTGAAATAAAAACTACACCAAATCCATTGCCTTCCTAACTACATGCTCCATCAAAATATATTTTCCATACACCATGTTCATACTTGGAAACATGTCTATCAATTGGGTCAGTGTTTGTCAATTCAGGATGAGAAGGCTCTACTCTAAAGTTCCCTAGATCCACATCACAAAATAAACTTAGTTGTTCTTGAGGGACATAATCCACAATCTAATTCATTCTTGGTTCTCTATATAACTTAACTTCTTCACCATTAACTGGAATTGTGGCATATGATAATTCAAACTATAAATTCCCACCAACTGATGCAATCCATTGTTTGGATAACAACATTCTAAAATGAGGAGGTGTATCAATCATAGTTATGTCTATATTGTAAGTTTCTTGTTGATAAGAAGCCAAATTCAACTCTATGTCTTTCATAATTCATACCATCGAAATAGGTCTTCTATCCATAGCATAACATTTTCCACCAAAAATATCTATCTACCCACATCCCAAGTTGTTTCATAACTGCCACTAGCTTGATATTGATAGCTGCCCCTGAATCTATCATACAATTTCTAACCAGCTTGTTATTTATGAGCATTGTAGTGAAAAATAGATCAAATTATGGAGGGATTATTAATGCATCACCTAAATAAACCTTAGGGACTTTTACTTCTTCATGCTTATTACTATTATTAGTGGTCCCTTTGTTCTCAATATTTGTGTTTTTATTATTCCCACTAGATATTAATTGAATAGCACTATCCCTTTACTCTTTAATCTTCATCATTTCTAGTAATGGGACAAACATCTTTACCTGAGATAAATCTTGTGTGAAATCAAAAGAAGCTCCTTCTGTTCTGATCATTTTATTTTTTTCCAATGATTCTCCTTTGTTATCTTCTTTCTCCTTTTTGCTTGTTTGATCAAATTTTTGTTTGTCCTTATGTAACTCTTTATTTTCCTCCATATGCACATGTTTTTTTACTTCTTATTAGGTTGTTTGTTTTCTGTATTTTTTGAAGCTCCATGTGGTGCTTTCTTATCCTTCACAAATATTCCTATTGGAACACCTTCATTTTCATTTATTGTTCTATTTCTTAACCATTATTCTCTTTTAGCTTGTTCTACTATAGTGATGGTTAATTTATTAATTTCCTCTTCAGTGAGTCTCCTTATATTACACTTACCTAATTGATATGGTGCATTCAATGAATACCGTTCCTCACTTCTTTCTTCATGATCAGAAAAAACTTGTTGCTCTACTATATGGATATTGTACCTTTGGTGGTCAACATCGTACTCATAGCCTCCTTCCTCTGAAGATGAATATCCCTGCTCAATGGGATGAAGGGTGTGGGAAGTCAAATAAATTGTGTGTTCTTCTTCATTATTATCCACTGGAATCTCCTCTTCTCAGATTGATTGATATACAATACAATAGTCAAGAGAATGTGGAAAGTCACATATCTGACACCAAGGACTATTTTTCACCATATACGCCCCTCTCTTCTTTAAAGGATCAAGTGTCTCCTTATTTTTAGGCCTATCCATCACAGGATTTCCATCGTTCAAATTTGTATTATAAGGCATATCATGAAGCCTAGGCATTTCATTCCTGTACGTATTTTCTTACCTATGCTAAGGATTATTAAAGGGTTGAGGGACCCTAGGATTATCTCTCTTATTAACCATTCCAGCAACCTTCCTATTATTTTCAATGATTAATGCTTCTTTGGGCCTCAGCTAAATCTTTGGGGCACCTATTTCTAAGTTGATATCCAGTTTCTGGATCAAATGATGTCATATAAATGCTCAATGTTGCAGGATCTGCTAGCTTAGACCCTGGTGGTATCTTGTTATGGAATTTGGAGAACTACTTGTTGAAGTCATAGACTGACTCATTTTGATGTTTCTGGATGCTTATTAATTGATGCAAGGAAAATTTTGGTGCACACTTCTGCCCATAGTGCTCAAGAAACTGATCTTGAAACTCCTGAACATAATCAATAGAGGTTGTTGGTAAATTATTAAACCAATCTCTAGCTTCTTTAGTTAGTGACATCATAAACAACTTCATCTGTATATCTTTATAGTGCATATCCAAGTCCTAAATAAAAGCATTGAAACTCCTCAAATTTTCCTCAGTTGTGACTGCACTACTTCCTATGAATTTTGGGATAAGACCTCTCCAACTATTGTCCATAGGGTAAGGATATACTTGAAATCCTATTAAATCAAATTGTCTGATCATGGTCATGTATAGTGGAGAAGGTGGGTTTTGGTATAGTGGATTATTGTATTGTATGTGGGGTGGTGGTACATATTGTTGGCCATGAGGGGGCTACACATTTTTATGTTGTGGTGGATTCTTAAGTGGAGCATTTGTAGGCCTGTATTGATTTCTTGACTATTTCTATTGTGTCTTTGGGGAATTTGAAAGCCCTGCATTATTATTTCCCTATCTCTAAGGTGGTACATATTCAGGGAGGTTAGCCATCTGAGCATTGATTTGGGCTTTTTGCAACTTCAACTCCCTAATCTCTTTTATTCCTTGGAGCCTTTGTTCATATTGTTTTTTTGTTCTTTCCGCTTCTTGTCTTTCATGTTCCAATCGTGCATGTATTTCATCCTGAGTCACCAGTTCATAGTTTTCTTTAGAGGTTGCTTCATAACCAAGTCCATCCATATTCTCTTCAAGTAATGCATTTTATGATCATACTCATGTTGTTTCTTTTCCCTTTTAGCCTCAAATCTAGCCATGAACTCCTCAACTTTCTTGGCATCTGGTTGATAGAGAGGATTCCTCTTTCCTATAGGAGTGTGGGGCTCTCTAGATGGGTTTTTTTCAGTTGTTAGTGTATCATAACAATTACATGTCTCAAGGTGTGCTTTTCACATTTTGCCTTTATTTGTTAAGCACATGCCATTAGACACCTTCTTTCCCTTTTCATTCTTGGTTGCCCATTTACCCTTGTCATTAGAACCATTTTTGTACATAGACCTTCTTCCCTACATGTTGTTGGCTATTTTGATGATCTGAATTTCAAGGTTTTGATGCATAATTTACTTTGTTATTTTTTTAATGCACTTATCTCTTCAAAGTCACCACTCACTTTTCAAAGAAGTGAGAGAATTCTATAGTTTCTTGTTCCTAATAGAGTCTTTTACAAGGTATTGACTCTATGATGAAGTCTTGGGCTTAGTTTGACTCCCTAGTAGTCACCAAATTGTTAGGTCTCAAAAATGTAGGTTTGAACCACAAGAGGTTTCCAATATCTTGACACATATTTAGATAATGTACAAGGACAATTAATATTATTGAACCTTCTACTCTTTAGGCTCTGCTAAACCTAGGTGTGTGTATCTATGTAAATGATGTAGATTTGAACTATGTTTCCTACTTGATCAATCTATCCAGAATGGAAATTTGGAAATGGAGAGATGTGATCTTAATTTGGTATAAATTGCATCAGCAATATCAAGGTATAATTTAATATGTTCAGTTGAAATGAATTTAATGAAACTAAATAAATAAAATGGGTGAGACCAGTGCCTTGTTGGGTAAAATGGAGTCAAATGAAAGCTTAGGATGAATGAATTCCATTTGGAAAAAAAATCTAATTGTTTGGCATACAAATATTAGTCTATAACTTGTATAAACATGCAATAAAGTGATTAAAAACCTTACTGGAGACTGAATATCAATCCTAATTATACAATTCTTCTTATTGATCCAATTGTTACTTCAAAATTACTCTGATTGATCAAAAGGAATTTAATTCTTCTTTAAAGAAACCAAATAATCACATCACATAGGTACAACAAATGTGTATTGACAAATTGATTATATACTTGATATATAAATTTAAATAACCAAGAAACATCAAGTTGGAGACAATCACACAATTGAATAACTTCAAAAAACAATAGATGCCAAAATGGAACCACCGAATCAAAGACTTTTCATTGATTTCCTCAAAATTATGCTTGCAACATGGTCTTTTGAAATGTAAACATCATGGAAAATTTTTGCTATCTATTTATCCTATCTCTCTTCTAATTCGAATCTCAACCATCAAGAGTTCAACATAAATATCAACATTATGAAGAGGAAACATCTCTTCACAAGAGTCTTTTGAAATTAACAAACATAAACACAAAGATTAGGCTCTAGTTAGCCATAAATGAATTTTAGCCATATGATCCAGGTAATCCTGTCTTCCATGAGTATCAACATCCTCCACTACATTCCTAGCTGCTATCTCCATGACTACAATATTTTCCATATGCTCACATGTATCATCTAGGGTCGAGTCCTTATCCTTGGCCATATCCAAAGCTTTTTTCAAGATCAACTTGAATTCTCCTATCCATTCATCTCTGTCATTTTTCTCTCCTAGTTCTTTAAACATTGTGATAACTCCTTCCTTTGTAACAATGACCAATTCCTTTATGTCAGCTTGAAGTTCCTCATGATATTTCCTATGCTTTCTTTGAAGGTCTTCAATAAGTGTTGT
The DNA here is from genome assembly GCA_007115665.2 of Sequoiadendron giganteum. Lineage (NCBI taxonomy): Eukaryota > Viridiplantae > Streptophyta > Pinopsida > Cupressales > Cupressaceae > Sequoiadendron > Sequoiadendron giganteum. Next base: position 262,346,052 of record CM021106.1, read on the forward strand.
AATTTTGTTGTTAGGAGGATCCTTGTTTTGGGCTTCATGGACCTTTCTTGGATTCAGTTACTTACTCTTTTGTGTTCTTGAAATTCAGTATGACTTTGGGAATGAGTTCCCCATAGTTTGTTCATCCAAATCATCAAGTTGGTATGCCTTTTCTGCAAGACCATAGAGAGTGCCTCATATTTAGCCAAGTGTGCTTCCTCTTGTCTACCCTTAGAATGATAAATTTTTCCCTATGTTAATAACTTAGCATCTTTCAAGAATTCATTTTCTCTTAATACACTTTCATTGCTATTTTTGTACATGTCCCTATCTTTTATCAATATTTGGATATGTGCTTTGTTCAGCTTAGCCACATTGATGCCAATATCTGCAGTAGCTACAGGATCAAATACACCTACCTTCAATTTCATTACGTGTCCAAATTCCCTTTCTATGTCAATGACCACAAATTTATTGTGTGGAGGATACAAAATCGAGATCATTAGAGAGTTCTCATTTGTATTGAATTTGGATCTTGTATATACTTTTGTAACTCCTTCAGGGCTAAGTTTGTGAGTAGTATTGTTTTCTGTACAAGAATCTATCAAAGACAAGAGCTGATTTCAAATCTAAACCTAGGGAGATCATTACACCAAAATTTTCTAACCAAACTCTTCCTTTTTCTAGGGTCATATTCTTGATTTCATTATCCACATCCTTCTTTAATGTATTCAATAATTTAGTTTCATTGTTAGGTGTGATACTTGTGACATAATTCCTTATTTCTTTCCCCTTTTGTTTGTACAAGAATTCCCTAAATTTAGATGACTTTATAAATTCATTGTCAGAGACAAATGATCTATAAGTGAGTTGTCTGATATTTGCATCAGAACTTTCATCAACTTCCTATTCTCTGTTGGGGGGATGATATTCTTCAATGCTTGTTTTAGAAATCTTGTCACCATGACTCTGATGTTCTCTTCCATTAGTGGCCTCATCACTCCCAAAGGATAACAATTCTGCCTCTTGTATTTCTCTTAGTTGTTCAATTCTTCTATTATATTCATCAATGGCCAATTTGGCCTCCCTTTCCTCGATTTTTCTAATTATATCATCTTTTGGGTAAGGTATGTGTACATAGCCACCCAAATTCACTTTCTTCTTGGAAGAATAAATATATCCTTCTGGATCAAATCCTTTTCGTGGTGTGGCCCTTTCCAAGTTGAACTATGACATTTTATCTAAAATTTGATCATATCCTTCTTTTGATAGAATGGTAAACTCTCCAAAACATAGAGTACTTGGCACGAAAGATATTTTTTCATAGGAACCTAAATTCATCACACTTGAATATTCCATCTTCCTAACGATTTATAGGTATACAATTCTATTTGGGACTATTTTTGGCAAGAGGAAGGGTTTATCCTCAAAGCCATACACCCTTATCATAGTGGAATCAACATAGAAATACCAATCACCCCAATTATTCTCAACAGTTGTGGGTCCACCAAAATCTCTAGGTCTTAGAAATATTTTGATCTCATCACTTAAAGAATATTCACATGGGTGGTTAAAAAATCTATACAGTGTTCTTACAAAATGCTCCTCAAATAGCACATAGCTAGAATTCAAAAATCTATTGTCCCAAATAGTAGTCCATAGTTGTCCCAGAAAGAGTTGGCCCTCCTTATAATATTGTGTGATCTTCAATTCTTCATACCACATCATCATTTCATTTCCGTAGTATAATGTCAGGTGCATAAGAATGGAATAGTGTTTGAAATGCAAAGTGGGTGATCCATTTTTGATAGCCTACAATCCTGAATCAATTTGCTTGGCAATGTGAGAAGCATAATGGAATGGTCTAGAATTATGGCATTGGACATCTGTTGTAATCACCATAGGTCCAATCGACATGAATTCAGGAGCCTTATATCCTAGCACTTGATCACAAAAATTAATCTGGGCTGAAGAAAATCTATGTGGCACAACAACAAGGCAGCTCTGAAGTGTTTGCTAGCGTGTAGGTGTGGGATCCTAAGCCATGAAAACTTGCTGATAGTGATGCACAAAATCCTGGAGAATGTCAGGTAGCTCAGAGAGCACTTGATTACCATCTTTGATGGTTTTAATGCCTGGGGAAGAGTGCCTAGCATGAAGAGCCAAAAAACACTCTTTGGAGGCACAGTCCCCAATTTTGAGCCAGTGGAGCCGAGCCTTGATTTGAGCGCCCCCAGCGTATAAGGACAAGCCGCTAAGGCCTCTATAGCAGCACACAAGTCAGTAGTGGTGGCCTCATAGGAGCGCCGACGGAAAATAGCAAGTTGTCGCCCATAAATGTGCAGGAAGTGTGCAATACGAATAATAGCATCATTCCACCAAACAATCCAACTCGTATTGCCAGATGAATGACACTCTAAATTCCACACTCGAAGAATGTGGGCCATGGTGAGCTTGTGTCAGAGTAGAGACGTGTTCAAGAAGAATTGAGTCTTACACGTGCGAGGTTGCCAAGATGCCCACTCAATGCGAAATTGAATGGGGAAGTGATCCAAAAGGGTCACATCCATTAACAGCTTCATAGGCAAGGAAAAGCTTTTGAAAGAAAAAAGGATTGTGCTGAGATCATGGCATGATCAAGGCGCTTAAAGACTCTTTCAGAACTAGCCCTGTAGTTACACCAAGTATGCTAGAGGGAATGAGAATGACGGTAGCCCAGATTGGGATCAAAAAGTCCCAATTTATTGCGCATATAAAACCACGCCTCCCTTTTGCCCGCAGCCCAACGAAAAGGCATAGTGCCATTTTTATCATACGCCATTTCAACCATGTTGAAATCCCCATAGAGCAACTAGGTGGCAACTGGCAAAGAGTCGACAAGTCAGCGCCAAAGCAAACAGCACTCCACAGCATCATTAGAGGCATAAATATTAATAATCCCAAAGGAATGATTCTCAATATTGAGAAAAATCCAGACAGCCCACTGGGAGGGATCCACCCCATGGTCAACCACATAAGGAAGCAATCACGGAGCCAAAAGAGTAGCAACTCCATCATGACTAGCCTCATGCAGGATACAAAACATAGTGCTGGCTGGCCAAATAGAGCGACAAGCTGAAGCAAGCAAAAAACTTGAAATTTTAATTTCCTGGAGATAAAGCACTTCAATCTCTGGATAGTTTTTCAAAGTATTCCTAATAGAATACTTCCTTGAGAGGTTTGTGAGACCTCGAACATTCCATGAAAGAAAATTCATAGAAAATCTTCCATACTTGCAAAATCCCGGTCCTCTTCACCCAGGGAAGAGAAGATATTCTTCAAAAACTCTTGCGGAACTGAACCTAGTTGAATAAAGGGAGAAAATCTTTGATTTTCTGGCACATATTCGCCTTCTTCCGGTGGAGGAGACTGGCTATGAGAGCATCGTTGGGTTTCCACAGCGGCGGACAAAGTCGGTTGAGCACATAAAATTGTAGTAGCCTGGGGTGCGGCCTGCGACCTGGGCTGTAAAACAACAAAAGCCACTCCTAAGGGAGTGGCAATCCCCTTCGCTGAAGGGTTTGAAACCTACTAGGGCAGTTCCGGGGCTTTGGGAGCTGACCCAAAACCTTGCGACTTATTTTTTCGACTAGTGACCATGGTCCACTTTGTGTCCGCCTTAGCTGAAGGCTCTATCTGACGAGGCTTTTCAGCACCCCATGGCTAAGAAACAGTACGGGGAACTGACAAAGGGTAGTCCCTGATCTTGTGATTAGTTGATTGGCACCGGTAGCATGTGTTGGGAAGGTTAAAATACATGATTTTTTGGGAGTGGTGAATATCCCCGATTTGAAGGTCAACAGACTCTTTCAAATCCTTGGATAGATCAACTTCCACACAAACCCTCTTTTGAGGACAAACTTGAAAGAACTTATCAGGTTCAATGTAAATGACCTTCCCCAGAGAGGAAGCAATATGGTGCAGGAAGGGCACACATGGCAAGGGCAACCCGAGAAACTCAATCCAGATCGGAACACGCATTTTGGTGTCCTTTGAGACAACAAAATCTTGGGTCCAAGACTGGAAAACCAACAAGGAGGAATAGACATACCAGGGTCCATGACCTAGAATAGCTTGGACATGATTGACTTCTGCAAAGCAAAACAAGAAAAAACCCTTGGTAAGATTTTGGACCATATCAAGGCGGACCCCATGAGCGACCCAAGCCTTGTTAACCCAGTCTTTTAGCACACTTTTAGGGGGAGTTCTCCCAACAAAATAACCCACAAGGGTGTGCTGTTCCAGCCATTGACATGTAGAACCAAAATCAGGTAAAGGTAAAATTGCATCAGCAGGGGCGTCAGAATGCTTACCTCATGAAAGACTTTCAGAACAAATTTCTGAAGGCATTTGTTCAGTGGGGGAGCCATTAAACTGTGTCGACGAACCGCTAACACCAGCAAGAATTGTCAGGTTAGAGCTGGTTGAAGGCATAATAAACCCCTAAACAGCAATAAATGCAGTCGTACTCAATGAAGGAAACAGTTTCTTGCGCAAGAAGCGCAGTATGACACAGGAGGGGCCACAAATGACCTCAAGAAGCACAAAACCCTAGCAGAGCTCATGCACTGCCAATTCCGACAAAAAAAGAGCCCTTATTTTTAATAAAGAGGGTTTTAAATTTATTAAAACAGAAAGATCCGAAATTAAAAAAATGATTTTTTGTTAGTTATTTTTTTAAAACTTTTAAAATAGAAAAATAGAGAGCTAAATCTTGAAAAGAGGATATAATTTCTATATAAAAATAAATTACTCTATGAAGTGAAATTAAAAAAAATAAATTAAATTAAATTAAAAAAATAGGTTTTTTTTTAATATATTTGAAACTATATTTCAAAATTAGGTTAGAGTAAATTTTTTTTTTTTTAAAGAAATTTGAACACTCAAATAATAACATGCATAATATATCATTTTTTTTCAGATTTGTAAAAAAAAATAGATTAGTCATTTTCTAAAAAAAATATTTTTTTTTACAAAATATAAAATATAGTGATTTAAAAAATAAAATTGAACTATAACCTTTTATTTGAGGGTTTCTAAAAATTGCATAAATTTAAGATGCATGTAAACTATATTGCTTAAAATACTTTAAATAAAAAAACCTGCACAAGGGTTAGAAGACGAAAAACAATCAAGATTAGACACTAGATCTTCTTCTCCTCTTTGAGAGTGTCTCCAATGGTGTACTGAAAAAATCTAGTAAACCTTCAACAATATGGCTCACAAGATATTAGTAATACCAAACTTTGATACCATGAAAGGACAAACAAATGAGCAAAATGCAAAGGAGACAAAAAATTGATAAGGGGAAAAAGAAAGAAAAAAGACCAATATTATAAATGGAGGCAAAATTCCTAAGAATAATACAAAGAGAGAGAGAGAGAGCACTTAAACCTTAAGCTTGCATGCATGAATATTGAAGAATGAGAGGAGAGACACCTCAATAAGTAGAGGTGAGAAGGAGGAGTTAGAATGTAACTCCCAACTCAATGGATGCCACCATTCATCTATGTGTGTGCAAAGTTTCACCTCTTAAGGAGGTGGTTACAAATATTCCTTAATAAAGGAATTAAAAAATAAGTCATCCTCACACATGTGTGAGATGAAAAAAAAGACAACAAACTTGTAGGGATTTCTTTGGAATATTCCTACAAGTTAATAAAAAATTACATTTAAAGAATAACCTTTACCAAGTAAAGATTAACATTCTAACATGAGAAAACTATTGTGAAGAATCTAATGGAATTATATGAGAATGTGGGTAAGAGCTCATGCTCTAAAGATAGTAATGTCACATGATGTGTCATTACATCAACAATAGTAAGTAATCAAATGAGGAAATCTTGTCTCATTCGAAAGACGAGTCAAGGATCGAGAACTAATAGAAAAAATTTATCAAGAGTCATTCAAAGGCGCTAAAGAATTAAGGATACCGATTCCACTAAATTATGGGCATTCTCGAAGAGACAACCAGTAAAGATAAACCAGTTCTTAAAGCATTGAGATCACTAATTAAAGACTTTTGGAAGAATAACACAAGGGTGTCTCTGAATCAAAGGGATGTGGTAAGGAGAATCGGTAGTCGAAATCGTGAGCCACATCCAAAGAATTTTTTGGATACGAATCAAACATAGTTTTTTCATAAATTTCTAGAGGAGCATCCTCAAATTAGAAAATTTCAAAGATATTTTGAAATGATAAAACCTTCTTATGTCAAGACAAATCAAACATTCACTACTTGTTGTTGTAGATTAGATATTGAATTTTCTATCCATTTTGATGTTTATCATTCTATATGTTTTGATTTCCATACTAACAATGTTTTTCAAGATTATGGGATACATGCCCCACCAACATCTTCAAGAGACTTCTTATCAAAAAAAATTATGTGAAAGAAAGGATGGTCAAATATTCTACAGGAAATTATGCTTGGATGACACATATTTTTTGTTGTTTTGAATTTCCCCCATTAAGTTTTGTTGAGTTCCAATAGGATATTGAGGAATTGTTGGAAGAGTTTGTTTTTCTGGTTGTTCATGAGGAGGAGAATCAAGTGGATTTTCAACTCCTAAAAATTAAAGAAATTAACATTATAAACATATTAAATCTACCTATTTAAGAACAAATTCACACACAAAAAAAAAACTTACTCCTTTGAGCTCCTCATTGATGTGGCAGTATTCTGGTGAAGAAATAGAAAAGATTCGGTAAAGAAATTATCGAATTCGGAGTCTCCACAATGTGAGCACACCTTGGAAGGGTTTGTAGGTCATGGATGGAGGAAATGTGACAGTCTAAAAATGAATTCGATTTGCTTTTTTTCTTTTCTTATAACAACTCATAACGCGCTCACGTTATAATGCGAGCACATTATATGCTCAGTGTGGCCGAGCCTTAGGATTGGTCACACCAAGCCATAATGTGAGTGTGTTATAACGTTCTTGCATTATGGATTTTCAATTTTTTTTTTTTTGTTAGCCACTTTTTGGCCCCCCAACTTTTTGCACTTGCCCAAGTAGGTGGAAAATGTTGCAAGGTCATAATAGATATTAGGAGTATTGATAATTTAGTCTTAGCTAAAATGGTAGATAAGTTGGGGTTAAAAAGAATAACTCACCCTACTCCTTACAAGTTGTCATGCTACAAAAAGAGCACCAAATATTGGTTGATCAACAATGCCAAGCGAGTTTTTAAATAGGAACTTTATGAAGATGTGATTGTGTGTGATATCATGCTTATGGATGTATGGCATTTGGTCTTAGGAAGACCATGGAAGTTGTTGCATTAGTGGTTTTCATTGCACCAAAAGATCGACTTGTTAATGCCTGATATAACCACTAGATTTATATAAGATCCATGGGAGATAGTTAAGCCATGCGATGAACTTGAGCATTATGATGCATAGAAAAAGGAGACAAAGAGATAATTCTTGCAAAAATTCCCCTAGAACAAGTGAGGGGTTCAAACCCATGACCTCGGATCTGATACAAATTATTGCATTGGTGATTGTTGTTGCACCAAAAGATCAACCCGTTAATGCCTAATACAGTCGCTAGATTTATAAAAGATCCATAGGAGTTGGTTAAGCTATGTCATGAACTGAAGTGATGCACTACATAACACAAGGAGACCAAGAGTGATTTCTTTCAACAAAATTTTGGCAAGAAGGAAATCCATGATGAGAGAGAGAAAAAACTTACAGTTTTTAGATAATGGAATAAAAATACTCTTAAACCATTGATAACTGAGGAAGAAGAGGTAAAAAGTGGTCCAAGGACATTGCTAGTGATAGGAAAACAATTTTTGAAGGAGTTTAAACATGAGAAATATGTTTAGTAGTAGTTCTCAAGGTGCTATAGGTAGGTGTAGCCACTAAAAATAATGATATACCTTTAGAAATAAATGGACTACTAGAAGAATTTGATGATTAATTATGTTTGAATATTTTCCTAAAAGGATCACCACCCATGAGGAACATTATGAAAGGAAGTTGAGTTCATGAAAGAAACTTCCTACACCAATCTTAGTAGGAGAAGGTTACAAAAATTTATTTTAAAATCTTAAACACTTACACATCTAGATGTACATACAGATCATAAATAAATAAACAATGAAACCATAACATAAAATTTACATGAGGAAAACACTTTTGGGAGAAAAACCCCACACTCCAAAAGAATAATACTATTATCAATAATCAAAATAGAGTAAAATACAATATCAACACCAAGTTCATTATCAAGAGCTTTCACACTTCTTCAAGATTTTGGAGTAATTCCAACAAAATAATGGTATTTCAATAAGAAAAAAATACTAACTCCAAAATAAAAGTTCTCATTATATGGGAGCTTACAATGCACTAATTAGACATTTCCAAAATCCAATTCCCAAATTTTGAAGATGTGAAAAGATAGGTTTAAAAAATACTATACATGCATAATCGTAAGTATCCACTTGTCAACACATGCAATATTGCACTTTCCAATTGTCACTTAACCTACACATGAAAAACGTACACCTACCAAAATATTATTGCACATCCATAATGCCCACGTTCCATGCAAACTAAACATGAAATAAAAAATTTCTTTATGTACAACTCCACTTGTAAACTGCAACTTCCAAACTTGACTCCTCCTTGGAAATAGAAACTACAAGTTTTAAGTTCTCAAAGTGAAACATGAGATAACTATCAAATATTATTTCAACATTAAATAAAATCAAAGTTTGAGACACCTTATTCCTCACATTCTCCTACTTGTTGAACACATTGGAAGAGACAATGGAAATAACATGATTTCAACTCCTAAGGGTTGAGAGGCCCATATAATTTGAACACCATTTGCACTTATCTGTATTCATTGGCTTTGTCAATGCATTTGAAAAATTCACAAAAGTGTTTACCTTCCCCAAATTCACCTTCTCATCTTGCACCATATCATGAAAAAATGAAACTATACATCAATGTACTTTATTTTGGCAAGCAATATAGGATCCTTTACTAAGAAAATGGAACTCTCACTATCACAATATATATTTATCTACCTTGCATCAAAACCAATATAAAGAAAAACCTCTTAAGAAAAATGGCTTCCTTCAAAGCATAAGTAGCTTCCATGTACTCTACTTCTATAGATGATAAATTGATTACAACTTACCACTTACTCATCCAACTGATAGTACCACAAAACATCATGAACACATAGCCATTGGTGGATCTTATAATACCGATGTCACTACCCAATCTAAATCCATATATCCATGAATATTAATAGAATGTCGAGGTCTAGTAGGATAACCATGAAAAGAAAAGAATACTCAAAAGTACCCCATAAATATTTGAACACTCTCTTAACCACATCCCAATGTACTCATCTAGGATTAGCCATAAAACAACTAAGGACTCCCGCTCCTTGGGAAATGCCTAGCCTCATACAAACCTTAACATATATAAGACAACAAACTTCACTCACATATGGTACTTTTATCATTCCCTCCATATCAGTAAGAGATTTTCGACAATTCTCCACAAAAAAAAATTATTCATTGCAACAAAGGAACAACTAATTATCTAAAAGTTGTCATGTTGAATCTCTTGAACACTGAATTCACATACTTCCTCTAACTTAATTAAAGATTTTTGCTAGCTCTATCTTTTCTAATCTCCATCCTAAAAATATACCTTGCAACACCTAGATCCTTCATCTCGAACTGTACTAACAACTAATACTTAAAATCTGAAATCATACTTTTACCATTCCAATGAACAACATATCATCTAAATACAAAATTGTTAGGAGAATTCAATCATTATCAAATTTTTAATACACAAAATGGTCAGATTTAGATCTTATAAATTATCCCAAAGACAACACATAGGTATATAATTTCTAGTACCACATTCTAGGAGGTTGTTTAAGAGAATACACATATTTTTCAACCTACGTACTAGATGTTCTCTACCTTTAACCATGAAATTATCTAGCTATGATAGATAAATTTCTTCCTCCAATTCAGCATGGAGTAACATTGTCTTCATATCCATCTATTCTACTTTTAGATCATACATTGCTGCAAGTGATAACATAAATTGATAGATATCAGCTTCGCAATAAGAGAGAATAAATCACTATAGTCAATTCCATTCACCTAAGAATAACCCTTAGAAACTAACCATGCCTTATGCTTCTCAACACTACCATTAGGACCATATTTATTTTTGAACATCCATTTACATCCAACGAGCTTCTGTTCTTCAAGAAAGGGTACCAGATCCCAAGTATCATTCTTATTCAATGCAACCATAACTTCATCCATGGCCTTTAACCAATAGATTGCATCAATCATGCCCATAGCCTAGATCTAATAGTAATAGGCTCATCAATGTTAGAAATCAAAGTAATATGCAACCAAAATACAACAAAGAATAACCAAACCTATCAAGTTGTGACCTATCTCTTGTAAAACTCCTCAATGGAAAAGGTTGAGGTTATTCTTCTTCAAATAATTTAGAGCTACTAAATCTATCCTCGTCATTAGGTCCAATAGGATTACATGTAGTTCACCTTTCATCAGAGTAGGTGGAATCTGAACTACCTCCTTCTTCTATTTCTATTCTTTATATATCCACAACTCAATTTTATAAGTCTTAATCTCACAAAATATCACATATCTAATATACAGAACCTTTCAAGCCACTAGATCACAAAGCTTGTACCCATTTACACAAACACCATAGTCAATGATGATATATTTGACCACCTTGCTCTCCAACCTATACCTCTTTTCACCCAGCACATGAGCATATGATTTGCAACCAAATAGTTTGAGATGTCTCATTGAATTTTTAGTAGACCATGCCTCCATGGGTGTCTCATCAACAAGAGTTGATGTAGGATATTTGTTGATCAAATAACATGAACTGGCTACAAATTTAGTGCAAAACTTTAATTTAAGACCAACACCACTTAGCATAATCCTATCCCTCTCCATCAATGTCATGTTCATCCTCTCCACAAAACTATTTTTATGTGGGGTGTATGCAATTGTCTTATGTCTTTCAATCTCATGCTCTTTACAAAACTTATCAAATTCTTGTGAAAAAACTACCACCATTATCAATCCTCAAACACTTTATCCTCAAATACTTCAAATTTAATCTTGAGGAAATAAACAAATTTCCTTCTACTATAGCTATCTATGAATGAAAAAAATACATTTTTTGAAATTGAAGGTACATTCACAGGACCAAAGAATATATGCATGAATGCAGTCCAAAACCCAATAAGACTTATGATTGGAATAAAAAGAAACATGATTTTTTTTCCATATACACAATGTTCACAAAAAATAAACTCAAGATTACAATAATAAAGTCCTTCAATAAGGATTTTATTTTTTAGAGATTTAAGAGCCTTCTCACCAATTCGATTATGTCTTTGGTGCCATAAATTTTTTTTATTTATAGGAAGTTTCATTTCCAAGGAATGAGTACCCTTAGGTACCCAAAATGCATGACCACCAGATGCAGACTATGAGGAATAGCTAATATTACTTTAGAGACTTTGAGTTGATTTTATATTCTTATGTTAGATCTTATATTTAATGTTTTGGTTATAAAAATTTAAATGTATTAATGTTTCTAATAAGATGTTGCAGGTGGGTAGCCTAGGCACCTTAAGTATTGGAGACAAAGTCCAAATGCAAAATATTTATTATTGGTTTTAAATTAGTCCAGGGAGTTTAATGTTGGAATGTAATTTGTATTTTATGTGAATATAGTTATGAAAAAAAAAGTGTTTTCTTTTGAATCATATTTTTAGGGGAAATTGAAGAGTTGGAAGTATTTTATCTTTAAGGGGGGAAATTGAATGGTTGGGGAAGAGGAAATGAAAGTGTTGTGGATTAATCTCTTTATTTATTTATTATTTTCTTCAGGGTTGATTGGGGGGGCTAGAATGAACTGGTTGTAGGATGGTATGGGTTGGAAAAGATTGTAAACTTGCACAAGTTGTTTGGGTTGATCCTAGCTTGGACAACCAAGGTATGCTAGAATTGTATAGGTAATTTTTGTGTTATTGAATTCTTGTTAAGATGATTGAAAAAATTAATGGTTGTTATTATTTTTTGTAGTAATTGTGGGTTTGGGTGTGTATACGGAGAAGATATCACTTGAGGGATGAGAGCCTCCTTTGTTTGGTGTTTGAGGAGGGTGCAAAGCCTCTCTTGGGGAATTTTGATCAAATATGAAAAGTATGGAATTGTATAAAAAAATGGAGAGCCATGAATGGAAATTTGGTTATTGTAATGTTTTGTTCAGTGGGTTGGATAATGGAAGGTTGTATGGGGGTGGTTATGTGCAGATATTTTTGAATGTATGGTGGTGGTTGGGTGTGGAGATTGTTGGATGGATGGTGGTGGTTGTGTGTGGAGATTGTTGGATGGATGGTAGTGGTTGTTTGTTGAGAATGAATTCGTATAAATGTTATAATTTCCCAAGAGGGAAGGGAATCCCCCTTCACAAGAATTTGAAGAACAAATTCTTTGTGTGTGAGTCATGCTAATATTTATTTGTTATAAATCTATGATTGACATTTGGTTTATTTATCCCATTGGAGGCTGGACTTTATAGTGCTATGGTTGGGAGGAGAGCAGGCTTGGGCTTCTCTATTTAATGTTTGTAGGTTCAACAAGGGTCTTGAAACTGATAAAAAGGAATGAATGTAAGAAATAATTATTATACTAATGATTTAGAATTTTTTTTGAGTTATACAAAGTTGCAGATTGAAAAGAATCTTTGGTTACAAGTAAAAGAATTGTAGTGATCAAAGTTGGATTCAAGTAAATGATCTATTCTGTGTTCCAGGTTTATATAGAGATTTGAAGAATAATGGCTAGTGTACACATCTAAAAATGGTCACGGTTATTCAACCTGTTAATTAATTAAATATGAATTATTTAATTAATATTCTTAAGTCATCTACATATAAATAAATTTAATTATTTATTTATTTTGTTCATTTTTCTAATTCTTTTGGTTTCATTAAATAAATAAGTTTATTTAATTATTCTCATTTTTCCTCTTAATTGAATTAAATAAATTTTATAATTTATTTATTTAATTATCATTTCGTTTCTAAAGTTTGAATTCAAACAATGGAATATTCATCTTTCATTTCATATTTTATATTTTATATCTTTTTCACCCCACTTAATTGCTTATCTTTTTCACTTATTACACACATAATTAAATATTAATTATTTAAATTATGGAAACTTCTATTTGCACATGTTACATGAAATTAAATTTATTTATTTAATTAATTAAGCAATTATCCTCAACCTTCAACCAAATTTCATAAATGAAGATAAATGCCATGTTTGTCTCCATTTTTGAATGAGGATGGTTTTGTGGGTTGAAAATATTCTTCCACTTTCCTCTCAACCTTCCACCTTTCTCTCAACCTCTCCATCTCTCACCGTTCATCTTGACAAGTTTGAATTTCAACCATTGATCTTTGCCAACTAGATTATTGCCTTTCAAAAATCTATAAATATAACCTCTTGGTAAGTAGATTTCATCCTAGATTTCATGTGTTGCTACTATAGTTGCATTCAAACTAGCATGACAACATTCTAGCATCATAGCATTTCAAGTTTCATAGCTTAAATCATATAGTCATGCACATGCATTTTCAAGTAATCTCATTCTCCTAAGCTGCCATTTCAACAAGCTGCTGCTTACACAACTGAGAGCCAACAACTTTAATCAAATCCTTGCAGATAGAGGACAATGGGATGAATTTGAAGAAGCTTCTGTCTTTAGAGTTTTCATTTTATTTTTTCTAATTAGATTCTTTAATATAGTGTTTCATTGGTGTGTTTCATGTTTTAGTTACTAAACTTACTCATATTAATAACACATTTTTGGTGCCCACCGTGGGGCATCCCCCCATTTTTAATCTTTTATTGCAGAATTTTTCTGACAGGTGACAAACTCAAGTTGCGCTTTGGCACATACAAGCTTTTTTTCAGTTCATAGACGAATTGTTTCAGTGCATCCCGAGACTGTTTCAGCGCATATATAGACTGTTTCAGCGCATCCATGGACTGTTTTGGTGCATAGACGACCTATTTTTGCGCATCCCAGATTGATCTTTTAGCACATTTAGCAATTTTTTTGGCGCATTGGGGTTCTGTTTTAGCGCATACGGGGGCTTTGTAAAAAAAAATTATGATTCCAACGCCATCCGCGGACACAGTTTCTCACTTCAGTTTTTAAATGAAATGAAGCAACCCTAGGATAGAAATTTAAATCTGGAATTTACCAATCCTAGGATAAACACTGAAATTTGGAATTTATCAATCCTAGGATAGTCACCAAATATCAATTTATTTTGGTTAAAATGAATCCCATGCTTATTGTGCAGCAACATCTCCACTTAGTGTAGAAAATTGTCAATTTGGGATTTAAAATTTAACCATTTGTTTGTTGTGGTTGTGGGTAATAGGTTTATGCTCTCCCCTTTACTAGGTGATCAAAACACTAGACTTAAATATTTTATTTATGCATTTCAAGCTTTATTAAATCCTTTAGAAGGCCTTCCATAGTGGGAAAAACTACTCACCCTACAGGAATGACCTAAGTGGGAACAACCAAAGCCATGTTTTCCAACCCACTATAATCAAAAGTGAATTTTGGGGAAACCCATATTCAATGGAAGTGAGCAAGATAACCATCCCCAAAATCTTTGTTCTAAAGATTCGGAGGTCTCTCGAGGGAGTTTATCTATTTTCATGCTGAATGGAAACCTTGACTACGAACCATAGTGTAGAAAGCCAGCCGTGTCAGTATCCAAACAACATTTTAATCACGGTGCAAGGAGAGGGAAGAATCTCCCCCCAAGAAACTCACCATATAATCGCCACATATTGTTTTCTCAGGGGATTCAGTATCCACTTCCGTCACCTTGAGTACTCACCTAGAAAAGACAAAAACACTGGCACCCTCTAGGGGTGACACGGCTGTGTGAGTCGACACGATTTTAAGCTGTGGGTTGTGATTTCTATGATGACCTATTTGACAACTAAGAGTGAGTCTGTTTGAATTTTTTATTTCATTCAATACCTATGAAAATCTCAAGAACATACACTCTTTATTAAGGTTTTAGGATTAACAAAACAACTGTTTGTTACTTTATGCTATGTTTTTCACATTTAAATCAAATTAAGATCATCCAAAAATATCAAACTGTCCAAACATGTCTATCTTAGAAGTTTAAACAGATACTTTAGCGCATCCTTGGTCTATTTCAGCACATAACTGATCTATTCCAGCACATTGCTGCTCCATTTCGGTGCATTGTTGCTCTGTTTCAGTGCATCACTGCTCTGTTTCGGTGCATCTATGCTCTATTTCAGTGCATTGCTGCTCTGTTTCAACACATCTATGCTCTGTTTCGGCACATCTGTGCTCTATTTCGGCGCATTTGTGATCTGTTTTGTTGCATAGGTAGTCTATTTTGGCACATTCATGCTCTGTTTCAGCACATGTGTGGTCTGAGCCTAGGTATATTTCTAATATTTAGAAATCAGTCTTCTCAATCCAGTCTTTTTCTATGCTCAGGGTTTGGAAGTCCACAACTTTTTCCAAGAAGTCTCTACAAAGAAATATTAGAAAGCCAAAGAAATCTCTCGATTATAAGAAGTTATTAAAGAAGAGAAAATTTCTATACCAAATTCGAAAGGTCTTGCTTAAATACATGAACTTTATTCACCGATATCACGACTATGTTAGAGGTTTCACTGATGATTATGTTGTAGAACCTTTATACTCATGAGCCTTCTTTCAAAGAAGAGCCCTTTCTCAAAGGTACAATCACAATCAGCGTATTCGTTCTTCTTATATTCCCCAGCCTGCAATTACTTACGCTACTCATCCAAATCAAATTCTGCAATAAAGAACTTAAGTACATTAGGCATTTATTCAAATCCATCTTCTTACAAAGCTAAGATAAAAACTTCACAAAGTACAAAATCATCATCTTTATTTTTGATCTTTGGTTTAATTCCGGAAAATAGGATTTTCATCCTTTCAATTAGGGAATCATGAGCTAAATATTAAAAATATTTTAAGTCATAGAATCTTCATTATATCTTGACTTTCATATCCATCAAAATTGCACTAATTCATTCTTTTGATCAGAGTTAGTAGAAATTGGGTAAAGCTTATACGTGTTGTCATGAGATCTCAAAAGCACATAGAAAAAGATCAAAGAGAAAGTACAGTAAGAAAAATGGGTGATAATAGTGAGAGGGAAGAGAATCCCTTTGATAATTCAAATACTGAAGAGATAATGGAAGAAAAGCTCCAAGAAGTAGAGAAGGATCCCCAATTCCATACTCTTATGGAAAGGATTTTAGAATGAAACAATGAAAGATATTTTATTTCATTAGCTAATCAAGGAGCTAAGTTACCTGCTAATTTTGAAACATAAGGGATTAAAGAAAATCCTAAAACTCCTCCTAATGATTCAAGTGCCCTTACTCAACAGATAAAAGAATTACAAGGGAAAATAAAAGAAATGCAAGGGGGTG
The DNA here is from genome assembly GCA_007115665.2 of Sequoiadendron giganteum. Taxonomy (NCBI): domain Eukaryota; kingdom Viridiplantae; phylum Streptophyta; class Pinopsida; order Cupressales; family Cupressaceae; genus Sequoiadendron; species Sequoiadendron giganteum. Next base: position 262,362,666 of record CM021106.1, read on the forward strand.
CAACAAAGAAGTATGTTTTGGATGACATATGTCCTTATCCATTTGATAGGAGTCTTCAAATTTTCCAAAACATTTTGAAATCCCTAAATTTGATAGGTATAATGGGAAAACTGACCCCATTGAACATGTGACGGATTTCCAAAATATGAGCTTAGAATTCGCTCATGAAGATACCTACTTAATAAGATTGTTTCCACGGAGTCTAGGTGGACAATCCATGGAGTGGCTTTCAAAGATCACTCCCCCCATCAAAACCTTTGAGGAGTTAATAAAAAAATTTATATCACAATACTCCTACAACATCCAACACTAGATAACCATGCTTGATCTTTGTAAGGTGAAACAAAAAGTAGGGGAATCTTTCACTACATGTTTGCAAAGGTGGAGAAGAGTGTTTGCCAGATACTCTCACCCTGTTCCTAAAACAAAAAAGATGGAGATCTTTATCGATAGTCTGAATCAAGAGATGAGTTACAGACTAAACCTTCACTTTCCTCAATCATTTGAAAAATTGATTGAAAATGTGATTACTATACAAGGTGCTTTGGTCAAGCATGGAGTTATAAAAATTGATAAAGAGGGTTCAAATTCATACAACAACAACAACAACAATAACAACAATGAAAATTCACTATTTTGGACTCAAAATAAAAATGTTGTGAATGATGGGGTAGTAGATGCTAACAACGTGAATGTGAATCCTACCATTCTTAATGTATTAGGTGTTCAACATAGCAATAATACTGGAAATTATAGTACCCAAGGCGATGTTTCCAATCAAGGGAATGTGACTAATAATCATGGAAATAATTTTGGCAATAATCAAAATTCAAGTATGCCCAAATCTTCATATTTTTTGAATCGACGGAGTTTCACTCCCTTGGGCCAGTCTTTGGAATCCATTCTCAAAGAACTGTTGAATCAAAATGCTATTACATTGCCACCACAAATAGACTATGAGCCTCGGGTTAAACCACCATCATGGAATGACTCACACTTTTGTGATTATCATAGGTGCAAGGGTCATAGACAAATAATTTCCAAGGGTTAAAGAATATTCTTAAGGATTTGATTGATAACCATACCATCACGTTTGAGGGACATAATGTCAATAATGATCATCAGGCATTCAAGGATCCTCTCCCCAATTATCAAAAATGGTAATCTTTGGGTGACAAGGGCAAGAATGTTAATTATGTCCATGATGTCATTATAAATCATATTTATATTGACGATCAGCAAATCAATGCTATTTGAATCAAAGGTAAGCAAGAATATCAAGAGGTCAATGCTACGACAAGGGGACAAGCGAAAATAATTTTAAAAGGAAGCTCATCTAAAGTGGAAGTTCCCCCTCCAAGTCAATACAATTTGGTTGATCAACTGCAATAAACATCAGCCCAAATTTCTATCTTGGAGCTTTTAAAGCTATCACCTACACATAAGGACATTCTAGAAAAGGCACTTGTTGATACAACTATATCCCCTGATCTAGATATCAATAAATTTCAAGCCATGGTGGGACACTTGTCCTCATTTGCATGTTTATCTTTTATTGAAAAGGATGACTCATCCATAACCATCCAAATAATTAATCTCTGAAAAGGATGACTCATCCATAACCATCCAAATAATTAATCTCTCTACTTAGAGGTCATGGTTCACAAAACTTGCATTAGACATGTCCTAATAGATGGAAGAGCTAGATTAAACATTTGTACTTTGAAATTGGTCCTAGCTTTGGGATATTCAAAAGAATCTATAAATCCACGAAGGAAAATTACAATCAAGGCATATGATGATGAGGAAAGAACTTCCAATGGCCTTATCATGTTACCAATTAGAGTGGGACCTGTTGTGAAGAATACCTTTTGTTAGGTTCTAGATCAGGATCTAACCTATAACATACTCTTGGGTCATCCATGGATCCATGATATGCAAGTTGTTCCATATACTTATCATCAGTTCTTGAAGTTTCCATATGATGGATAGGAAGTAACAATACCTGGTGATCACATTAGTAGTCAAACTTGTTCTAACCTAAGAGCAACTTAGGACACACTTGTCCCTCATAATAGAGAGGCTTTGGCCATCTCTGCCTCTAAATGCAATGAAAAAGCATGAGAAATGATAAGTAATTTTGGCACCAAGCTTAAATTGAAAAGATAATGGGGTGGGAGAATATTCTTTATCTCTCTCTAATCTACCCATATCTTTAAGATCCCATGGTCAACCATCAACATCAATACAACAGGCTACAACAGATTTAGCCTCAGATTCAGTTCCCATCACCAAGTTTAATGGAGTATTTATCAAAGAAAATGAAATAGAAGATAGAGCTATCCTTGATTGGCTCTATAAAGATGAAGAAGAATTGGTACAACATGTCAAGTTACCCACAAAACAATATGGAAAAGGTTATGCTATCATAAAATAAATGGGTTATGAAGGAAATGGCCCCTTAGGTAAAAGGAAAGAGGGTATTGTTGAACTTGTCCAACCAAAAAAAATGCACCCAAAGGATAAGACTAGGTTAGGATATGGTGAAGATGCGAAGGAAGTAGTACAAATAATGTCTAAAGAGGAGCTAATTGAAACAATTCTGAAAATTCAAGCAAATAATTTTGATACTGACTCCAATGAATATGAATGGGAAAAATTCTCTAATGATACATTTATCTTTGAGAAAAGGGTGGATGTTATACATAGGTTCACACCCACGTTCTTACAAGGGGAAAGCTCAAGGCCTCCGCTTGATTATGTTCTACTAAGAAATCATGACTCAAGTGAAACCGATTCGAATCAAAGTGAGACAGATCATCCATAGGAGGATACCATCCTAGACCTCCCCCATAATGATGTTAACAATAGTATCATGACTCTAACGGCCAATGACCTTACTCATCCTAATGATCCATTTCCTTTGGTCTATCCCGAACTTATTGATTGGGAAAAAATCGCACCCATTGATGTCCCAACTTTTCCTAATGACGAAACCATCATAAAATTTCTTTGTTCATCCCAACCGGAAACAAGTTCCACTAGGGAATCACAGGATCAGAGTTTTCAATAGGAAAGTGCCAAGTTTCTCAACTATGAAATAAATAGCATAAAAGAAAGATCTAATGGTGAAAACCTAAGAAAGGTAGTATTAGATCAAGAAAAGAGAAAAATAAAAAGCGTATCCAATAGTGAAAACCTTTCAAAGGCACTAGAGGATGGGAAACATGACACTCTCCTAGAGCATTACTAGGAAATATTTTCTATTCTAATAGAACCAACAACAACACTCAATATATGTACTATAGAGCAACCCAAAGTATTGCAACTTGCTGCATCTCTAACAGAAGAGGAAGTACCTAGATTCAAAAAATTTCTCAAGAACAATCAAATTGGTTTTGCATGGTCCTACGTGGATATGCCTGGATTCGATCCAGATCTCATCATGCATCATCTATCTATCATGTCGGGGGCAAAAATTGTAAAGCAGAAACTTATAAAATTGCATCCACATGTTGCATTATTAGTTAAAGAGGAATTATAGAAGCTTTAGATGTTGGATTCATTCGGTCTATTGACTATGTGGAATGGATCTCCAATATCATACCTATTTAAAAGCCAAACGAAAGGATTAGAATTTGTACATATTTCAGGGATTTGAACAAGGCATCTCCTAAAGACGATTTCCCTCTACCAAACATAGATATGATTGTTGATTTGATGGTTGGACATGCACTGTACTCATTAATGGATGGATTTTCAGGATACAACTAGATAAAGCTTGCACCAGAGGATCAGGATAAAATGGAATTCACATGTCCTTGGGGGACTTATTGCTGGAACGTAATGCCATGTGGGTTGAAGAATGCAGGAGCTACATACCAATGTGCAATGACAACAATTTTTGATGATATGATGCATACATTCATGGAAGATTAAGTTGATGAACTCCTTACCAAATCTAACACCAGGGAAGGACACATAGATATCTTATCTAAAATTTTCAAAAGAATGGAACAATTCAAAGTGAGACTTAATCCAAAGAAATGTGTCTTTGGAGTGAAATATGGAAAGCTGTTAGGTTACATTGTATTAGAAAAGAGAATTGAGGTGGTTCCAGTTAAGGTACAAGAAATTCTTGATATGCCACCACCAAGGAACATTAGTCAATTATGCTCTTTGTAGGGAAGGTTACAATCCATTTAAAGATTCATTGCTCAACTAGCGAATAAAAGTTTACCATTTACAAATCTCTTACACAAGAATGTTCCATTTAAATGGGAGGAAAAATGTGAAGCAACATTTGATTAGATAAAGCAGTATCTAATGAATCCACCAGTGCAAGGTGCGCCTCTCATATTTTATATTTCTGCCACATAAGTGTCCTTAGGAGAATTATTGGCACAGGAAGACAATTTAGGAAAGGAGCGAGCAATTTATTACATCAGTCGAACCTTGAAAAGTCATGAGCTAAATTACACCTTCATTGAAAAATCTTGCTTAGAAGTTGTGTTCACTTCTCAAAAGTTATGACACTACATGCTAACTCATACAGTAAAGCTTGTGGCTAAGATTGACCCACTCAAATATCTTCTATGTAAGGCAACCTTAATAGGTAGGTTTGCTAAATGGGTTATGATCCTGAGCGAATTTAACATTCATTATGTGGATCAGAAAGCTATAAAGGGACAGGTAATTAGCAGAAGCACCAATGCTAGGAGAACACCCAATAAACATTGATTTTCCTAATGTCGATGTATTCACAATAGTTATCAAGCAGTCATGGGCACTCTAGTTTGATGGTTCCTACACTCAACATGGTTCGGGAGAAGGGATTATTTTTGTTACACCTCAAGGAAAAAAAATTCCAAAATCTTATCGGCTAATGTTTCCTTGCACAAATAATATAGCTGAGTATGGGGCATTAGTAATTGGCATGAGGACTGTAGTAGACTAGAAAATCATAGAACTTCAAGTTTTTGGTGATTCACAACTTGTTATAAATCAAATCAATGACGACTATCACACTAAAGATGACAAGTTGATACCTTACAAAAGAATGGTGGATGATTTCAAGAAACACTTTGTTGATACCAAGTTCATAAAAATTCCACTTCTTGATAATAGAGCAGTGGATGTTATGGCTACAATCGCCTTTCTACTCCAGTTGACAGAGAATCAAACACGGTACGATTTCTTGGTGGAACAATTGTTTTCTCCCGCCTGTGACAATCCAAAAACTCAAATCATTTGCCATTTAACCAGTTCTGATTCTCCCTTGTATGGCCAAATTTACACTTACCTAAAGGATACTATTTTACCTTTAGACTTGTCTAGGAATCAAAAAATAAATTTCATCCGTCAATCATCCCGTTACACCTTAATTGCTGACATCTTATATTGGCATGGTTTGGATGGTACTCTCCTTAGATGTCTTGAACGTGATGAATCTGAAAAGGCCTTACAAGAGGTGCATGGTGGCATTTGTGGGACACACTCAAGTGGACTAACCTTAGCAAAGAAACTTGTTCGATTGGGTTACTATTGGCCGACCATGGAGAAGGAATCATTCATCTTTGTGAAGAAATGTGCAAAATGTTAGATTCATGGGAATTTCACTCATGCTCCTGCTCAGGAATTACAACCCTTCACCACAACATGGCCTTTTTCTTAGTGGGATTGGATTTGGTTGGAAAGATACACCCATCATATTCAAATGGACATAAATTCATCATAACAGCCACTCAGTATTTCACTAAATGGATTGAAGTTGTTCCCCTAACAACTGTTATTGGAAAACAAATTTCTTCATTCATTTTGAACTATATCATCTGTCGATATAGTATTCCCAACTCCATTATCACAGAAAATGGAAGACCCTTTAAAAATCAGGATGTTGATGAGCTATGTGAAAGATTTCGCATCCAACATAGGTTCTCTACACCTTACTATCCACAAGGGAATGGTCAAGCTGAAGCTTCAAACAAAACAATTATGAATATTTTGAAGAAAACAGTGAATGAAGCAGGTCATGATTGGCATGTCCAATTAAATCAAGCATTATGGGCATACAAAACAAGTATTCACAAACCAACGGGTGCTACTCCTTATTCTTTGGTCTACGGAGCATAAGCTATTTTACCACTAGAAGTCGAGATTCCCTCACTTCGAGTATCACTAAAGGGGTTAATCACTGATGAAGACTTCTGAGTATCAAGATTGCAAGAGTTGGATCTTCTTGACGAATGAAGTCAAACTGCAGTTAATCATTTGAAGGGATATCAACAAGTTATGTCCAGTAGCTACAATGACAGAGTCAAAACACAAAATTTTCAAGTGGGCGATTTGGTTCTCAAAGAAAACTCTCATAATCACCAGGATCGGGAGAAGAAAGGAAAGCTTGAACCTAATTGGCTGGGCTGGTTCATTATCATTGCAACATATGGATTAGGGGCATATCATTTGTCAACATTAGAGGGGGACCTATTTGAAGATCCAACCAACAACATTCATCTGAAGAAGTTTTATGCCTGAAAATGCAAAAACAATATAAAAAGAGCAAACAAAATACAAAAATAATCAAAAAGAGCAAAAAAATACAAAAATAATCAGAAAGAGCAAAAAAATACAAAAACAATATAAAAAGTCCTGAAAATAATACAAAAAAAATCAAAAATAGAAAAAATATTTGCCTTGATGAAAACCTGGCAAACAGGCATCTTGGTAACAACAAAAAAAAAAAAAAATTAAAAAATAAAAATAAAAATCATAAAATCAAGAAAAAGTGCAATAAAAACAAATGGTGAAAACCTAGCAAACATGCATCATTTGTGATTTTGTTTGGCTCTTTCATCTATTAGGATTCATTCTGCATATCCATATTTCATCGGTATTGCATATGCGCCTCACCATCACATTCACATCATACAAACCTCCTTGAAACGAAAAGGATCTCATCATGGCTTGATGAATTAGGGTTATCCTTAGTAGTAGTTTTGTCTAACAGGAGTCAAAGTACAAGGTCACTAGGGGGTAGTTCGTTTCTTGGAGATTTTTGGCAGACAAATGACAACATGTGTCAAAGAATTAGAATATCGGAAACAAAAAACTTGTCCAATTACAATGAGGCTACATGACTGTTTTGATAGATAAACAAATCGGATGATCTTAATCTGAATAAAATGAATGATAACACTTAAAGTATAAGTTGCAATTTTGTTTTGATAATTGATGACATCATATCTTTGGAGTGATTCAATGATGTACTAAACTAGAATCACAAGGAAGGAGTATGATTTTTCTTTGCTTGTTGTCTGTAAGCTAATCATTAGTATTGTGCAAATTTTTCATGGGACATGCTCTACAACGTATCATTAATGACATTTCAGAATTTGCATAGGAAAATGTTTAACTTTTGTTTGTTTATGCAAGCAATACTCAGGTCATCGTGGTTCAATTATACCTCGGTGCTTGTATTAATTTGCTATATCAAACATCATGAAAGTAGTAATCGGGTCATCATTGGTGCTAACATACCCTTTGATGCTTGTACTAACTGTCAACATATCAAAAGGCTCAATGATGAAAATCAAGCACAATATGAAATGACAGAAAGGAGAATGGTTCATTATTGCATTTTAGGATTGCATAATTCATTTAGATTTTCATTTTGGGGGCTATTTTAAATAGATTTTTGAGGGGTTGAAAAAATTCTTGTATATCTTTTCAGACAACAATTGAGTACACCTGGACAATCATTACATATCATCATCGTTCATTGCATATCATTTCACCAAAACTCATTTAGGGTATCATTATTACATTTGTATTTTCTATCATTATTACATTGTTGTTATCATTTTAGTACATCATATTCATCTCATATTACATAATTTTAATAAACATTTACATTTGCATTCGCATTCACATCATATAACATACATATACATTTAAAATAAGATTGCATCCATATCATTCATTTCCAATTATCATTTAGGTTGTCATTTTCTTATCCATTATATCATATTGTTTCATCATTATCATCATTTCACCAATTCATATCATTATTATCATGTACATATCCTTCATTACCTATTAACTATCTCATCACATCTTACATTTTCCATAATCATTTCACTTCATATCATTACTAGAACTAATTCATTTAGTTTATATAGTATAAGCATATCATCTCCTTAAAAGTATTCATCATTACATCATTACATCTAGTATTCATTTTATTCCTTACATGCATTATAAAGGAAAATCATTTTAGATTGCATATATAATCATTTCATCACAACATAGACTACATTATCCTACATGAAAGAAAATCATTTACATCATCATTTGTATCATACATCAAGGAAATCATACACGAAATGGCATATAGAAATAAACATGCATCCATAATCATCCATAATAAATCATCCATAACACATGCATAATCAAATCACCACTGTATCTCATAAATCTCATCAAAACAAATGTCCAGGAGTACAACGATATCAAATGTTTCAACAAGATATATAAAATACAATTAGTGTAAAAATGCTCATCATTAAGGGGCATCTGGCGAGGGCACATGGCTACTACTACCTCCTAAGGTAGTAGGTCTTGTAGGATATATGCTCCCTAAGGCTTTGATCTCTCATCTAGCTGGCTGACCCACACTCTTGGTAGCACTCTTGGTGTGGCTGCATGAGTGGGTCTGCATCCGAGTACCTAGCTATGTATAGGAAATCCTCCTCTGAGGTGGCATTGCCTCAAAGTATCTCATCCTATAATACTCGGCCTCCCGAGCGGTCTCTAATCCCTCTACAACAACCTCCCCAATGGAGGTGCTCTCAACTCATTTGAGGAGTCTCTCGGCTACCCCCTTAGCCTGTATACATCTCTCCTGAAATCTATCTCTCTTGGCTGTAAGCTGAGCTACCTATGGGTCAGGAGGTGGTGGTTGTGCAACCTGTGCTTGTAGCTATCTAATCATCCCCTGAGCCTATGATAATTGAATCTGGAGAGTCTGAACCTCTACCTGTAAGGCATCAATATGTCCTTGTGAGGGAGCCTTGATAATGATCTGTGGAGGCGAAGTACTTGGCTGGTCCACTACTATTGATGTTTGTGACCTCGTACTAAAGGGTACATCAAAGAAAAACCTCTACCCTCCACTCCCACCACCTCCATCATCCCCACTGCCATCACTCTTGTCATCCAGGCTGCCAGAATCATCTCCCTCATCGCCCTCCTCATCAATATCCATATCCGCTGCATCCTGTACCCCTGCTTGAGCCTCTCCCTGTGGATGCCCTACTGCTGCCTGTGCCTATGTCTGCTCTCGCCCTCGTTGTATAACTAGTCCTCCCAATAATGGAGCACGCTCCTTTGGACTAGTAAACCTCAGAAAGGGATGTGTGTAAAAGTATGTTGCATACTCGTCTGTCATCCCTGCATCTGTAACCTCCAGATGAATAACCCACTGATTTGGCTACAACTCCAAATAATCTGCTCGGGCCGCCTCAATCGTCACAATAGGACCCCACTCTGGTACATCCTCTCGACACCTAGAATAATGTGCCACACCCTATGACATCATCTATACTAACCCATACTACCTCAAAACCCACATGACTAAGAACCGCTCCATAATGAATGGGGTGCATCCAATCAAATACCTTAATCTGGTGCTGTTGGGAAAATTTATATCATCTGCCTCCCATAGATCACAATCTAAATACAATCTCTAGATGACTGTATCCAAATCATCTAACACACGATGCCAGTACTCTAACTTGCCCAACCTCGGTTGGACAAGAGGCCCTATGTAGGCGTAAACATATGGAAACCTAAGGGGATGATCTCTCTGAACAATGGGACAAGTAATGGAAAAATGCCCCCATGCAAATATTTGTAGAAGAGTGACTCCATAGGAGAGACTCTTCCCATCTATGTATATGACCTGATGAAGATCATAGTATAGATGGGCAAGCATACATGATCCCCATGCATATCTAGTATGGTGGAGAAGCATGTCCTCCAAGATCCTACCCCAACCAACTGATAGTCCCTTTTCCCTATGGTCAAAACAAAGGAAACCGTTGATGAATCCTACTAACACTGAAGGCAGTGGGGCATAGATCTCCACAATCTCCTTCTAGGGAGTATCATATCCGGAGACATGAGGGTCCTGGAAGACTTGTCTCAAAGCATCAACCCCTCCAATCTCCTTGTGATCATAGATCACAAGCTCACCAACTACAGGAATACCTAGGATCTTGTACACATCCTCCAGATCACGATAATATCTCCTGTGGGAAAATGAAAGGTGTTATGCTCGCTATTCCACCTCTCTGCTAATGTAGTCAACAATGCCCTGTTGACCTGATACTGTGGGATCCTCAATAATGGACCCAACCCACACTAGTAAATCATCTCTAAATCATCCCGTGATATTCAAGGGATCATCTCCCATGTTTGAGGAAATCTCTCTTTGATATAGAGGAGGTTAAATTCCTCCTTTACAACATCATCAAGCAATCTCTAATCAAATTGGTACATCAAAAGAAAAATCAATAGTACATCAACAGGCAATCAGCTCAATCCAATCAACACTTCTTCTTTTTTTCATATCGCATGGAAACAAATCTATCTATCATTTCTACTATTTGTTTTTCATATCACATGGAAACAAATTTAATAGTCAATTGACTCAACATCTATCTATTTGAATTTCAAACAGGAAAGGAAATTTATCAGAGTTATTTGTTCTTCAAGCACGAAGACAAGTTTCTCAAATTAAGCTAATTTATTCATGATATTATTCAAAAGCATAAAATCAGTTGTCTAATCTAGCAACAATCATCAAGCAGTTATCAAATTTTCTTCAAAATTTGAAATTTGGGAAAATTCATGGTTGCGCCAAAACATGCCACCAATGCGCTAAACCATATATGTGCAAATTTAAACCATGGATGCGCTAAAACAGAGCTGCCATGTGCAACTCTATCAATGCGCGATTCTATCTACTCTATGCGCTAAAACAAACCTTATATGCACTAATTCACCTATGTGCTATTCTATCAAACAGAGGCGCTAAAAAAATCATCCTATGCACCAATTTACCCTATGTGCTAATCAAGCATCCTACGCGGGCAAAATTTATGTATGTGCTACTTCAGGTATTCTATGCGCAAATCTACACTATGCGCAACTGTTTCACACCTATGCGCTACTTTTTATGCGCAAATTTATCTAACCTATGTGCTATACTATGGCTTGTATGCGTTAAAACATGACGTGAACATTTTTAAAAATTTTAAAAACGTGAAAAATCACTCAAAAAAATTTACAAAGAGGATCAAGTCGACTTACCAAAGGTTTGTATGTAACTGGTCTCTGATACTAGCAGGCTCACTCAAATCTGTGGCACTCATAATGGATTGGCATCTTGTTTTTACCTCTTAGAGCTCTGAAAATTACCAAAGGTTACTATTCAAATGACAATGACTTTTCACCTTTTCCACCTTTTAAGGGGGTAAAAAGTGTGAAAATATTCAATTTTTTGCAAAATAGAGCGCTATTTCGAGAGTTAAATAACTAATTTTTCTCTGAAAATCATTTCAATTCTTTCATCACGTGATTTATCTCTTGAGGGGGCATACAACATCAGTAATTTCTAAATTTTGGGGCAAATTTCTTTGAAGCAATGCGTAAAACACATCACTTCAAAGAGGCGCAAAATGTACACATCTAAAAATGGTCACAGTTATTCAACCTGTTAATTAATCAAATATGAATTATTTAATTAATATTCTTAAGTCATCTACATATAAATAAATTTAATTATTTATTTATATTGTTCATTGTTCTAATTATTCTAGTTTAATTAAATAAATAAGTTTATTTAATTATTGTAATTTTTTCTCTCAATTGAATTAAATAAATTTCATAATTTATTTATTTAATTATCATTTCATTTCTAAAGTTTGAATTCAAACAATGGAATATTCATCTTTCATTTCATATTTTATATTTTATATCTTTTTCACCCCACTTAATTACTTATCTTTTTCACTTCTTACGCACATAATTAAATATTAATTATTTAAATTATGGAAACTTCTATTTGCACATGTTACATGAAATTAAATAAATTTATTTATTTAATTAAGCAATTATCCTCAACCTTCAACCAAAATTCATAAATGAAGATAAATGCCATGTTTGTCTCCATTTTTGAATGAGGATGTTTTTGTGGGTTGAAAACATTCTTCCACTTTCCTCTCAACCTTCTACCTTTCTCTCAACCTCTCCATATCTCACCGTTCATCCTGACAAGTTTGAATTTCAACCGTCGATCTCTGCCAACTGGATTCTTTCCTTTCGAAAACCTACAAATACAACCTCTTGGTAAGTAGATTTCATCCTAGATTTCATGCATTGTTTCTATAGATGCATTTGAACTAGCATAACAACATTCTAGCATCATAGAATTTCAATTTTCATAGCTTAAATCATATAGTCATGCACATGCATTTTCAAGTAATCTCATTCTCCTAAGCTGCCATTTTAACAAGCTACTGTTTACACAACTGAGAGACAACAACTTTAATCAAATCCTTGGAGATAGAGGACAATGGGATGAATTTGAAGAAGTTGTTGTCTTTAGAGTTTTCATTTTATGTTTTCTAATTAGATTCTTTAATATAATGTTTCATTGGTGTGTTTCATGTTTTAGTTTGTAAACTTACTAATATTAATAGCACACAGCTAGAAGAAAATTATTTCTGTAATATCGATTTAATATAAAGTTATGAATATTTTAGTTTTGCAGATTGTCAAGAAATTCTCTATAAAGAGTATTCCACAACTATTATGTTATGTCAATGCTGATATAAGAATATCACTAAATATAGAAGTTTTCTTTTAATATAACTTTGGTAGCATTACTTTCAAATGTTAATAGTTGAAAAGTATACTTAACCATCATGATTCTTCTTTGTGGTGCTCATTCAATAGTATATGAAACCATTATTTTGATTACCATTTTCCATTTAAACGGTACTATTGATTATCCTGAAATGCTTAATAATTCCATAGCATCAAACGAAATAAATCATAATGTATGTGTGCTTTCTATAAAATATGGTAAAATATTTTATGGTATATGCAATTCATCCAGCGTGTACGTTGTGTCACATTTGAAATGTTTCTATTTTTCTTCCATTGTTATCCACAACCATAGCATTGCTTCGAGCTATTTAATAATTTTTCCTCAACTTTGTTTTTTTCCTATGAAGCAGTTGATTCACATAACTATTTCTTAAATGGTAGCTTCTAATTTCTATTGATTGTTATTTAGTGTTAATGTTGTTGTGCTTGATTCATTTATTTTTATCATTGTTTTCTTCATGAGATTTTGTAACTATCTTTTTACTTCATTTTGAATCATTTCTTTATTTGACTGGTTACCAAAATATAATCATTCTCTTTAATGCACAAGATTCCAATTAATCTTTTAATTGAATAATTGAGAAAACTATATAATTTTGTTATCAGTTTCAAATACAAATAGCCTATTATTTCTACCTCAACCTTTTGATTGGTTTATTGATTGAGTGTGATGGTTTTTTTTCACCGATTACTCATTTATGTCATGAACTTTTCTTTACTTGGTTTGTATTCTCACAACTTACTTATTTATTTCATGGTTTTTTCTTTGCATGACCTATTTAATCAAGACCTTTACTTTAATGTCTTATCTAGCCATGTGGTTTGGTTGTTACCAATTTACACCTTCCTTTCCTTGCATATTTCTCTTTATGATTCACTTTCATTTTAATACATCTTAGTTATTTATTTATGTGATATTTGGTGAAGGAGCACCCCAAAGTTCATCTAGGAGAGTTAACTAGAAGGTCAAGAATTACTCACTTGTTTTAGATCAAATGTAGCTAACTCCTTCTAACTCTTGAATTTGTGCCTTGGAGGAATTTGAGAACTTGAATTAAGTTATTGAAGGTCATGTTGACCATTTATTAGTTTGGAATTTGGCTACAAAGATGACTTAGGACCTTGTAGACCCTCCTAGGTGATAGTTGTTCTTAAAATTTTGCAAATAAGGCCTATGGAAAGCCACAAGCGGCCATGGAATAGTTAGGCTCAAGCTTAACTGAATTGGAAAGACTATTTATGGAGTGCTTCGACCTGAGAGCAAGGTTGGAAGCTTGTGTGATGCTTAAGATTTCATGAATGCAAAGAAGGACAGTGATAGAAGTGTGTAATTTTATGTGTTATGCTTTGAATTCAAGTGGCTAGGAGCAATCATGGCTCTGTAACATGTTATAGTTTGTAGTGTAAACTATGTTAGAATCTTTTTGTGGTAGAATCTAGGGTGTTTGCTCAATTTGTAGGTGTGCTTGGTAGTTAATTTGTTTCTTTTGAGTTGCTGATTTGACTGGCAAACTGTCAGGAATGGTGGTTTAGCTCACGTTCCCACTGTACTTAGTGTACGGGCCTTTGGGAGTTGTGACTAGACCCCATGTCTATAAATATAGTAGTTCTAGGAGTGGTTAGGAGTCCAGGAGGCATGGAGAAAGTCTTCTCCTAGGAGAGCTTGACAGTGCCTAGCTAGGAAAGACAGTAAGTGCAAAGCACTATGAAGTGCAAGGGTGTTTGTTCAAAGCAGGTTTCCTATTGAAGAGGGATAGTGTGATGGTTATAAAGGTGTGGGAAGATTGAGGAGACTCCATTAGTTCATTTGGTGAGAGGAAACCTTAACAGTCTACAAGAAGATAGGGAAAAGACCCAAAATGACCTAGGTTTTTGCACATTTCCAGTTTGAGGAACTATACAGACAGTGGAGACCTAAGGTTCCAAAAATCTTTGAGAGGAGGGCATAGTTATCAAGAACCTAAAAGAAAGAATGGGTGCTCTTTGGAGAACTTAGAAACATAAGCCTATTTTCTCGGAGTTGGAGGCCTAATTGGGGGCTCTTGGGCTAGTAGCCTTTTTAACCCTAGATGAGGGTTTGGTGAAAGCAATGAATCAATGAAGCAAGGTGGAGGTTTTACAACCAAGATGTGATTATATGAACCTGTTGGAAGAATTCCCACACCCCTGCAAAGATCAAATTGAGTATGGAGTTTAGGTTAGCCTTTAGGGAAGATTAAGGGCTAAGGAAGAGTTAGTGGCATTGCACCAAGATTGTCTTGGTAGATTGAGAGTGAGATGATAGTGGGGTTGGATAGTAGAGCCAGGGGTACCTATACATGAGATAGGACCTAAAGGTTAAGGTGGTAGAGACACCTAGGAGATCTTGAAAGAAAAGATCCAGAGCATGGAACAATGATTGTTCCATCCAACCCTACCCTATCAGATTGGTATCAAAGAAAGTTAAAGATTTGGGGAAGAAACTTGTATGTCAGACCTTGAATCTAGTGGTTCCACAACCATGGTGAAAAAAATTGAATTAAAAAAGAAGATTGAAGATCAAGAGGAAGATAATAGGAGGTTGTGAGGAAGACTAGAGCAAGCATTGAGCAATGTGCAAGTTAGGGCCGATGAGGTGAGTGATAGATTGGAGGGCAAGGTGCCAAAGAGTGAAGAGGTTGTAGAGGAAGACAAGACCCCTGAACCTGACCCTATTATGCAAGAGGAGCCTTTATTGAAGGCATTGAAAGCTTTGAGTGGGAAAGCACTTGAAGGTATACCACTGTTTAGTGGCAAATTGGAGGCTGACCTAGTCCTGGATTAGATAGAAGGCATGGAGAACCATTTTGAATGTGATGGAGTCACTAAAGCATAGAAGGTGAAGGTGGATAAGTCTAGATTGAGAGGATCTGACTTGACATGGTGGAAATTCACTCAGATAGAGAGGGAAAAGGAAGGCAAGAGGCCTATTTCAACTTGGAAAGGTATGGTGGCAAAGTTGAGAGAAGCATGCATACCAGATGATTATGAGATTCAGTTACACAAGAAGAGACAAAGCTTGAGGAAAAGAGACCAAGTTGTGAACACTTACATTGAGGAGTTTCAAAAAATTTGTATGAGGTCCAATTTTTTAGAAGATGAAAGTCTCAAGGTGGCTAGGTATCTGAATAGCTTGAAGTGGAACATCCAAGAAGAGATGAATCTTCTAAGTCCTAAGACAATACATCAATGCTATCAATTAGCTATCAAGATTGAGGAAAGAAGCAAGAGTAAAAATGATCAGGCTTCTAAGAGTAGAGGCAAAGGCAGAGATCAAAGGGATATAAGAGGACATAGAGGTGGCTACCAAGGTAGAGGAAATGAGCAAAGAAACCAAGGAGAGTCTAAACTAACTGAGCATGGGAGTGAAACACCTTCTAGAGGAGGTTATGGAAGAGGTTGAGGTTCTCAAGGAGGATCAAGTAGAGGAAGAGGAGCAGGCAGGAGCAATTCATATTTTGCTACTATGAAATGTTACCATTGTGGTCAAGTAGGACATCCAGCTTATAGGTGCCTGAAGAAAGCATCTTCATCAAATGCTGAGAAGAGGGTGGCATATGAACAAGAGGACACCATGAGCACTAAATCACCAGAGATCAGCCATATTGAATCTGAAATGGGGGAGAATTTCATGTTTAGGAGAGTTTTGATCAGCCAACCAGTCAAGGAAGAACCAAAACAAAGAAGAGCTCTATTTAGATCGAGATGCAAGATACTTGGGAAAGTATGTAAGGTCATTGTAGATTCAGGTTCAATAGATAACATTATCTCAGAAGAGGTAGTAAAGAAGTTAAAATTGGAGAAGGTAACCCACATCAACCCCTACAAAGTAACATGGTTAAACAAAGGGCAAAGTGTTCTTGTTAATGAGCAAGTAACGATGGAGTTTTCTATTGGAGGGTACAAGGATAAGCTGATTTGTGATGTATTACCCATGGATGGATGCCATCTACTCTTGGGCAGACCATGGCAGTATGACAAGAGTGCCATATATGATGGGAAGGAGAATACTATCTCTTTTGAAAAGGATGGGAAGACCTTTAAGTTGCAGTCACTATCAAAAGAAGAAGAAGGATAGTCAAAGACACCAAGTGTTCTGTTAAGTAGTGGTAAGGAGTTCCTTAATAATCTACATCAAGGGGGTGAAGGTTATGTGATCATGTTGCAGTCCAAAGAAGAGGACAAGATTGAGAAAACAGTCATACCCAGAGCAGTCCAGAAGTTTCTTTAGAAGTATAAGGACATAGTGAGTGATGGTGCACCTGCAACTTTATTTCCTAAAAGGGCCATTAGTCATCAGATTGACTTCATACTTGGAGCTTCATTGCCTAATAAAGTAGCTTATAAGCTTACACCAGATCAAAATATAGAGGTAGCTAGACAAGTGCAGGAGTTATTGGACCAAGGATTGATTAGGAAGAGCATCAACCCATGTGCAGTACTAGTGGTCTTAGCAACCAAGAAAGGAGGCAAGTGGAGATTATGCGTTAACTCTAAAGCAATAAATATAATCACAATCAGGTATAGGTTCCCTATTCCTACGATTGAAGACTTGATGGATTATCTTGGAGGAGCTCAATACTTCACCAAGTTGGATCTCAAGAGTGGATACCATCATATTAGAATCAAGGATGGAGATGAGTGCAAGACAACATTTAAGACAAAAAATGGGTTGTATGAGTGGAGAGTTATGCCATTTGGCCTCTCTAATGCCCTTAGCACATTCATGAGGCTCATGAATGAAGTGCTCAAGGACTTTACAGGGTTATTTTTGGTGGTATATCTTGATGATATACTCATTTTTAGCAAGACAGCAGAAGAACACCTAAAGCATGTGGAGTTGGTTCTTAGAAGATTGCAAGAGGAGAAGTTAGCCATCAACCTAGAGAAGTGTGAGTTTTTCAAACAAGAACTTGTATATTTGGGTTTTTTAGTGTCCCAAGGATCATTGAAAATGGATCCAAGCAAGGTGGAAGCTATCCTAGAATGGCCTACACCAACCATAGGGACTGAGGTAAGAAATTTCCATGGATTGGCTCAATTTTATAGGAAATTCATAAGGAAATTTAGTGGCATATGTGCACCAGTCCTAGATACAATCAAGGGTGGTTTAAAAACTATGTTTGTGTGGACTCAAGAAGCTGAGAAATGTTTTGAGAAACTGAAACAAGAAGTGGCAACTCAACTGATTCTCTTATTACCAAGCTTTGACAAATTGTTTATTGTGGAGTGTGATGCTAGTGGAGTTGCAGTAGGAGGAGTGCTTAGTCAAGAAGGCAGGCCCATAGCTTTCTTCAGTGAAAAGCTTAATGAAGCTAAGAAGAATTAGTCTACCTATGGTCTAGAAATTTTATGCTTTGGTTCAGTCACTTAGGAAGTGGAGGCATTGCCTTCTACCCAAGGAGTTTGTGGTCTTTACTGACAATCAGGCACTTAATTATATCAACACCCAAGAGAAGTTGAGCAATAGAAACTTGAAGTGGATGGAGTACATCCAAGATTTTACTTTCACCATCAAGCACAAGAAGGGACAATTGAACAAGGTAGCAGATGCATTGAGTAGAAGATTACTGACAGTGCAAGAGATATAGATGAAGAGCATTGGAATAGAGAGCTTCAAGGATCTCTATGGGGAGGATGAATATTTCTTAGAGGCCTACAAGGTATGTTCTGACTTTGAGAATAATTTTCATAGCCAATACTCAGAGTATACTTTGCAAAGTGGATTTTTTTTTAAAGGGAATTGGTTATGTGTTCCAAAAGGGTCAATGAGAGAAAACCTCATTTAGGAAAATCATAATGGTAGTCTTAGTGGACATTTTGGCATCAACAAGACATTAGAACTAGTGCAAAGGTTCTACTATTGGCCTAAGTTTTCAAGAGATGTTAGGAGGTATGTGGAACAATATGTTGTGTGAATGAAAGCTAAGGTAGGAGCTAGTAATGCTGGCCTATATCAACCCCTACCCATTCCTAATAGACCATGGGAGTGTGTTAGCATGGATTTTGTGGTAGGACTCCCTAAGACCAAGACTTGATTTGATAGTGTGTATGTGGTGGTAGATAGATTCAGCAAGATGAGTCACTTTATTCCTTGTAAAACCACTCATGATGCCAGCTATATAGCTCACATTTTCTTTAAGGAAATTGTAAGGATCCATGGATTTCCTTTAAGCATTGTTTCAAATAGGGATGTGAAATTCATGAATCACTGTTGGAAGACTCTATGGAGAAGATTAGGTACCAACCTGTCTTTTGGATCAGCTTACCATCCTCAGACTAATGGACAAACAGAGGTGGTTAATAGGGTGCTAGGTAACCTTCTAAGGTGCCTAACTAAAGAGTATGGACAGACTTGGGATATGGTAATATCACAGGCTGAGTATGCTTATAATGATAGTGTAAACTGAACCACAAGGAAGAGTCCTTTTGAGATTGTGTATGGAATGCACCCAAGAGGTATATATGAGCTCAGGGATCTAGGAACTATGGAACATAGGAGTGGACATGTAGAATAATTCACTCAAACCATGAAAGAGATTTAGGAGAACGTAAAGAGGACAGTCATCGAGGCTACACAAAAGTTGAAAGAGAAGGTAGATATGTCAAGAAAGGATTTGCAATTTGCAGTAGGAGATTATGTCATGGTTCACCTTAACAAATCCAAATTGTAGAAGGGTACATCAACCAAATTTCAAATGAAAAGGGTGGGACCATGCAAGATATTAGCCAAGTATGGGAATAATGCATACAAGGTGGAGTTACCTCCAGATTTGGGAATTTCACCAGTCTTCAATGTAGTTGATTTGATTAGGTACAAGGGATCAATCAATGACATGGATCAGACCAGGAGGGAGATCTTCAAGGATGTAAGCAACATACCCTTACCTATTCAAGACAAACTTCAGGAAAAAAGGATCTTGGAGTCAAGGGTGAAGAAATCTACAAGGCATAAGGTGTACATGGAGCATCTTGTCAAGTGGAAAAACAAACATGAATCTAAGGCTACATCGGTGGATGAATCCTAGTTCAAGAAGAAGGGTATTGAACCATCTCTAATATCTCCTCACATTCCTTAATGTATATGCAGGGGGGGAGAATGGTGCAGGAGCATCCCAAAGTTCATCTAGGAGAGTTAAATAAAAGGTCAAGAATTAGTCACTTGTTTTAGATCAAATGTAGCTAACTCCTTCTAACTCTTGAATTTGTGCCTTGGAAGAATTTTCAAACTTGTATTAAGTTATTGAAGGTCATGTTGACCATTTTTTAGTTTGGAATTTGGCTACAAAGATGACTTAGGACCTTGTAGACCCTCCTAGGTGATAGTTTTTCTTAAAATTTTGCAAATAAGGCCTATGGAAAGCCACAAGCGGCCATGGAACAGTTAGGCTTCAGCTTAACTGAATTGGAAAGCCTATTTATGTAGTGCTTTGACCTAAGAGCAAGGTTGGAAGCTTTTGTGATGCTTAATATTTCATGAATGCAAAGAAGGACAGTGATAGAAGTGTTTAATTTTCTATGTTATGCTTTAAATTCAAGTGGTCAGGACCGATCATGGCTCTATAACATGTTATAGTTTTTAGTGTAAACTGTGTTAGAAGCTTTGTGTGGTAGAATCTAGGGTGTGTGTTCAATTTACAGGTGTGCTTAGTAGTTAATTTGTTTCTTTTGAGTTGTTGATCTGACTGGCAAACTATCAAGAATGGTGGTTTAGCTCATGTTCCCACTGTACTTAGTGTACGGGCCTTTGGGAGTTGTGACTAGACCCCATGTCTATAAATATAGTAGTTCTAGGAGTGGTTAGGAGTCCAAGAGGCATGGGGAAAGTCTTCTCCTAGGTGATCTTGACAGTGCCCGGCTAGGAAAGACAGTAAGTACAAAGCACTATTAAGTGCAGGGGTGTCCGTTCAAAGCAAGTTTCCTATTGAAGAGGGATGGTGTGATGGTTATCAAGCTATGGGAACATTGAGGACACTCCATCAGTTCATTTGGTGAGAGGAAACCTTAACAGTCTACAAGAAGATAGGGAAAAGACCCAAAATGACCTAGGTTTTTGCACATTTCTAGTTTGAGGAACTGTACAGACAATGGAGACCTAAGGTTCCAAAAATCTTTGAGAGGAGGGAATAGGTATCAAGAACCTAAAAGAAATAATGGGTGCTTTTTGGAGAAATTAGAAACATAAGCCTATTTTCCCGGAGTTGGAGGCCTAATTGGGGGCTCTTGGGCTAGTAGCCTTTTTAACCCTAGATGAGGGTTTGGTGAAAGGGATAAATCAATGAAGCAAGGTGGAGGTTTTAGAACCAAGATGTGATGATATGAACCTATTGGAAGAATTCCCACACCCCTGCAAAGATCAAATTGAGTATGGAGTTTAGGTTAGCCTTTAGGGAAGATTAAGGGCTAAGGAAGAGTTAGTGGCATTGCACCAAGATTGTCTTGGTAGATTGAGAGTGAGATGATAGTGGGGTTGGCTAGTAGAACCAGGGGTACCTATACATGAGGTAGGACCTAAAGGTTAAGGTGGTAGAGACACCTAGGATATCTTGAAAGAAAAGATCCAGAGCATGGAACAATGATTTTTCCATCCAACCCTACCCTATCAATATTGAAATGGCAGGTATTGTGTTGTTGTATAGCAATTCTTGCTAATTGTTTAATATGGATAGTTAAGCATTTTTATTATAACAATTTTTTTAATTATTCTTGAAGTTAAATTCATTTTCCTTGACCTTTTTGTTCTTTACTCACATCAATCTCATGTTTTAATGGCCTTTTTCTTTCACTTTATTTTTGTTCATGATAACTACACTCATTACAATGATGTTTGATTTTCATAATAATATCATGGTTTTAGTAGTTTCTACTTGGCCTGGGGTATTTCCACAATAGTGTGTCTCACTTTTGGGACATGGTGATTTTTGTTTGAAATCACTTTTTTTAGAAAAACTAATGACTTTAGCCTTGATCAGTTCCATCTAAAGGGTTTTAATTGAAGAGGGATAGATAAGACCTCCTTAGATCAAACCCCCTTGGATAGAAGCCCTCTAGTATTAAATCATACCCACAATGGAGTCTCCTTCACACTTATAAAAATTATGGCAAAAAAAAAAATTTACTTTACCTTTTGAGGGATTAAATAATTTCATTTTGAAATGATCTTTTACAAGATTATAGCCCTCGAAATGATATTTCCAACAAGTATAGTTTTGATATTTTTTAATTTTATCTTGTATTTAATTTTTAATTTTTTACTAAACTTATGTTTTTCTCTGAACGTCAAGCTCATCATTCTACAAAGTGGAAAAATAGTAAACCATAGTAAAAAATATTAAAAAGTACCCCTTGCCTAGGTATTGATGTCCTTATTTCACTAAAAAATAAAAAATGGATTTCGATAAATGCACAACAAGCTAGGTTGTAGAACACAAACACATGTCCAAATTATTGTTCTTGATTATAGGTAAACAAGTTTTTTAGGGGCCCTGAAACCCTTTACAAAAAAGAGCAGCTGAAGAAAAAGATAACCAAACAATGAAGAAAACAAAAAAAAAACAAACCCTTAGAACGATAATAGCCAAAAAGGAAGGACAAAAAATAAAAACACTGCATATTTTTCAAGATGTCAACAACTTCCATGTCACCCTCCATAGTCTTCTGATAATCATCCTTGGCATTAGGCATATCTTTAGCAGGAACCCTAGCCTGCAACTTGGTCTTATTACACATTCTCACACCGGGCCCAACCACATTTACCTCACTAATCAAAATAGTCTGTGACCCAACAACCTTGTCACTGAAAATCTCCCCCTCCACCTAAATAACACCAACACCAACATCCTCACTAGGATAAATTTTTGCATACTTCTTAGCCATACCAATTGGAGACAACATGCACATGGAATCAAACTTCACAAAATATTTAGTACCATCCCCTAACTTATCCAGTTTAACATTAATCCTTTCAATTTGGTCTTCGAGGGTCAAAATGTGTTGTTCAAACATCTACATCTTCAATGTTTCCTTAGCAAAAATCTTCAATGAGTCAAATATCTCATCAATTTGATTCTAAGACAAATACACCCACTTTACTCACCACACCCCTCACCCTAACATTTGTCAAATTGAGCTCATGGAACACCCATTTAAATAGTTTGAATATAAAAATAGACCCTTCCTTGGCCATCCCCAAAACATCATGAATCTTCATGATCAAATTTAAAAACATCATTACACACAACATCATATTCTAGGGAGGAACTAACCCTATCCTAGCTAACATAAGCCTCCTTACCTTCACCACCAACAATCGACATCAAAATCTTGTGAATAGAATTAGCAATATCCTCAACAACATACCTCCTTCTCTTCTGCATCTCTAAGTTCACACCCAGAGAATCTAGATCACCCTGCCCACCACCCAATTTCATAGGAGAAGTAGCTTGCAGCTCCATCACTTGGCTAGCAAACATAATAGCAATTTTACTATTTTTGTATTCATTTAGATATTTCTTTCTCTTTGTCCCCAAAATAGGGGATGACAAAGACACATTTTTTCAGAAACTTCAATCCTCTCCTTCAAAATAGTAGAGGGAGCAATAGGCTTAATTTTACTTCCATGGAAGCCTGAGAATCCGAGACGTAATCCTCATCATCCTCCGTATCTGACTCATTCTCTGGGACATCCTTATTTTTTTTCCCTTTAAGACTCCCTGGCTCCTCTTTCGAGATAGTTTCATATTCCACAGTCAGATTTTGTTGCTTCCCCTTGGGAGTGAAATCAAGAAGCTTAGAGACCTCAAAGGATTTCACATAATCTAAGATTAACAGAATGATCCCAACATGCAACACCATATTCTTAGGGTTCCTTTTGTGATCCTTCAACCCAAACTCCAGAGAAGACAAGAGGTAAAAATGGAAGGAAATCTTCTTCTTATGGCAAAAATGATTTAAAAGAAAAAAATGATAAGCATTAACCAAAAAAATCTGACCTTCAAGATTAATGAACCAGATTAATTCCTCCACAACATCCCCCTAAAGAGATTTGATCAAGCTACGCTGATACCCACCACTCTTGGCCAACTTAAGATCCTGTTCTTCATTTCCTTTCAAGAAATTTTTTTGGATGGTCGCCTTTGATTCTTTCTCATCTTTGTAGACCTTCTTACCTTCCATAGAGAGAACAATGATCTTAGCAATGAAATCCTCATTCACACCAAATTTGATTCCTCCCAATTTCAAAACCTAGCTATTTCATTCTTTAACAAACAATGTCATGGCCTACGAGCTATTTCCATGCAACCTCTCCAAATAAGGAGTAATCTCCCCTTTCGATAGAATATTCCACACCTCCCATTATTTTTTAACAACATCATAGGAGAAAGGATCCACCCTATTTATGTCACCTCCCATGGCTCTTGAATTTGTAGACCTTAGAAGCTTGAGAAATTTGCAAGCAATAAGAAGAAACCTTGAGAAGGAGAGCCAAAAAATTCCCACAATCCATGTGGCAATGCCATTACGGTAGAGAGAAATAATGATACTAGGACATCACCCCATACAAAGAACACACAAGGTACCATCAATCTGATCAAACTCCAGCTCACCATCACTCTACATTAATAGCTACCACATGAAAATAGTCATGCACACCCAAAACATTAAGAGGCCACCATCCATATTAAAAAAATTAATAATCATGATTTAAACAAGAAATAGCCTCGATGGGGAGGGGGTTATCTATATCCCACTCCCTAGAACCACTAACACCCAGGTTAGAAAATACATCAGCTAATCCATTCCCTTGCGTTAGAAAATGTGAAATATAACATTCATCAAAGGAATTTAGGATTTCAGTGGCATCCCTAATAATGGATCAACACTCCATGTAGGGGAAGACAAATTCTTAAGATTCTTAAAAATATTAAGAGAGTCGCCCTCAAGACATACCTTCTTATAACCTTTAGATTGAACCAACCTCAAGCCATGATAGGTTGCATCTACTTCCGCGAGGTGGTTTGTTTGGGTTCCTAAAGGGAGTGCCACCATGAAAAAATTCAAAAATATAGTTACTTAAAAAATTAATTAAAAAAATATATGTAACAAAAAATTATGAAAAAAATATCCTTTCCCTAAATATTGACGTTGAGAATCTATATTCCAAAAATTAGAATTTTATCCTTTATAGAAAAAAAGTTATGTTGCATAGATGGAAAATCACTTTGGTAGGAAGGAACAGGAGAATGTCTTGGCCCATGATGGGGAAGATCCAGAAGGCACCCCAACCAACAAATCAAGGATGATTCAAATTGATGTTTCTAAGATAGTTGTGATAGATGCAGAGTACTTTGAATAGTCATTATCGGGAAGTTTATGGGGAAGGTATTCTCAAGGATGGAGATAAAAACATGGGTAACATGATCTTGGAACTATGAACTGATTCTAAATTACATGCCAAAAGGATTTTTTGTGGTAGTATTTGAAGAGGAAGAGACAAGAAATGAAATCCTACAAAAGGAGTGTTGGAAAAATGGAGACTCTCATCTCTTTTTGCAGAAGTGGAGGAACAATTTCAACCCATTAGAATACAACCCGCCTATGGGCCCTGTATGGTTAAGACTATATAACATACCATATGAATACTGGTCTAGAAATTACCTCAAAATGATAGGTGATTCAATTGGGTGTACAAAAGATATCGATTTAAGAAATAGAGAATCCTTAATCTATGCAAGAATAAAGGTTCTCACAATAAAAGAAATCCCAAAATAAATAAATTTAGTTTATGGGAGGGAGATTTGGTTGCAAAATGTGGAAATAGAAAAAATGGTTTTTTACCGTATAAAATGCAGAGGAAAAAACCACAATGAATGGACATGTAGGAGATTCCTAAGGCCAAACAGAGGTATTTGGCACCAAAAAGAACAACAAAGAGTGATCAAAAATATGAATGAGGGTCAAAATAGTGCTACAGAAGAAATTCAACCTATCAGGAACTGGGCACTGATACTAACCAATCCAATAGAAAAGGTTATACCCGAACAAGAAACACAAATGGAGGAGGGGGAGATAGACCCTCACACAACACCTTTGATGATTGGATATCCAATGCAGGAATGTGAAGTGGAGGGGGATCCCTTAGAGGGGGGAAATTATTCCAATCAAAGGGATGAAGAAATAGATATATTGGAGGAATGCCATATTTTCTAAACAACGAAGGTATTGTCCTTGAAATTTGGGAGAAATTATAGATCAAGAAAAAATGTGAAGAAGAGGTGTTGAAAGGAAACCAAACATTAATGAAAACCTACCTAGCTAGATCCAAGGGAGCATGCCCCTCCCTTGGATAAAAATGAAGATTCTCATATGGAATGTTAGGGGCGTGAATACGCCTAAGAAAAGGTGACTGGTTAAACACCAGTTGGAAATTCAAAATTTGGATCTGGTTCTCCTTCAAGAAACAAAATTAATAGAGAGGGAGGCTAGATCTTTCATTAAATCTTGTAAAAATTGGAATGATGACTTTGTGGAAGTAGAAAAATCGATTGGTGGTCCTGGCTTGCTTTGGAACCTGAAATATGTGGAAGTGGTGGTAACATCCAAGAAACAAAATTAGATGAAAGCAAAGGTAAAAAGTCCTTGACAATGCAATTTTTTTTATTTTTTTTAATGTATATGGGCCCACCAAAACGAAAGAGAAAAAAGCTATGTGGAAAAATTTAATAAAGGAATTAGATCAAGAAAGCACAATTCTAGGGGGATTTCAATGCAATTACTAATTTGAGTGAGAAAAGTGGTGGTGTTAGGAAAACATCCTAGTCTTAGAAGGATTTTGCTAAATTTGTAGAATCAAGTAATTTAATTGATATAAGAACTTCAAATGGTTTTTTTTACTTGGAACAATAGAAGGAATGAATTTACTAACATTGCATAGAGATTAGATACATTTCTAGCCTTAGAATATTGGGTACAGGCAGGTGATCCGCCAAAGGCAACAGTCATACCCATTTTCATTTTTGATCATTTCTCGGTGGAGCTACAAGTGGATTCAAAGAAAAAAAAAGAAAAAGGTCATTTCAAATTTCAAAAAATGTGGCTACATGATGAGGGGATCTTGGATCTAATGAAGATGTGGTGGAAGGAACCACATTAGTGGAAAGGTTATACAATATTTTTCTTCCACCAAAAACTATGTAGCATGAAAGAAAAATTAAAACATTGGAATAAAACTATTTTAAAAAATATATTTGAAGAAAAGAAAAGACTAGAAGAGGCACTTGAATTTCTTGGGGAAAAAGTAATAAAAGATGGAATGAAAAATTTAGATTTCTTGGAAGAAAAGAAGTTGTTGGAAGAATATAACGAGATCCTTTCTTGGGGAGAATTCTTCTAGTGAACAAAGTCACTGGAAATGTGGCTTAAAGAGGGTGATCTAAACATGAAATTTTTCCACCATAAAACTAAAATAAAGCAGAGTTGGAACAAGTTAAATGAAATAAAGGACAAAAATGACACTTTGTTTCAAACTATTGAGGACATTGGAAGATTGGGTGTTGATTATTTGAAAAACCTTCTTGGTGGTTTAGGATTGACAAAGAGCATCTACTGTAGTATCCTGGATGGAGTTCAGAAAGTGGTGTCATAGGAGGAAAATGAAATGTTAGAGGCTAGAGTATTTTCAGAAGAAGTAAGAAGGGTAGTTTTTTTTCTCCAACTATAAAATCACCTACTCCAGATGGTTTCAATGCCCTCTTTTATCAGGCGTGTTGGGATTTTTTGGGTGAAGAAGTGGTGGAAGTTGTTGGGGAATCTTATAAAATATTAACAATTTTAAAGTACCTAAATAACACAAATATATCTCTCATCCCGAAAAAATATTCTTGCAAAACATTTTCTAATTTTAGGCCAATATCTCTATTCAATACAATATACAAAGTCATTACCAAAGTTATGGTGAACATGCTAAAAATCATTATGCCAAAGGTGGTGGCTATGGACCAAAGTGGTTTTGTGCCTAAAAGGAACATCAAATATAGGAGTGTTGTTGAGCATCAAGTGGTGCATTCTTTGAAGAAGTCAAACAAGGAAGGTATGCTGGTGAGATTTGATTTTAGAAAGGCCTACAATAGAGTTCAATGGAATTTCCTGATAAAGACAATGGAAAGAAGGGGTTTTGATCAAAGGTGTTTGAAATGGGTGTTCTATTGTATTTCTACTCCAAGATACTTGATTTTGGTAAATGGATCTCCATGTGGTTTTTTTAACGTTGCAAAAGGTTTGAGGCAGGGGGATCCAATTTTACCTTTTCTCTTTTGTTATATCTATGGGTCCCTTTAGTAGTCTCATCTCCAATAAGTATATAATCGATCACTAGTAGGGGGTGGAGGTAGCCCTAGGCATCCCAATGGCAACACACCAACTATTTGCTGATGATACCTTATTTTTTGGCAAATCTACTATAGAAGAAGCAAAAAATATGAAAGTCGTGATAGAAGTGTTAAGTAGTGAGACTGGACAATTGTTAAACAAGGAAAAGTGAAGTGTAATTTTCTTTAATAGTGGTCGGGTTGTGCAACACTAAATCCAAAAAATCCTTGGGTTCCAAAAAGGTCAACTACCCATCAAGTATTTGGGGATTCCATTGTTCTAAGGATAATCAAAGGAAAGAATGTGGACGGAGACTATGAATAGATGTAAATCAAGGATCAAATCTTGGAAGGGGAGGTGGCTAATGCTAGAAGAACACATAACCATGGAAAAAGTGGTGCTAGTAGCCATTCCCATATACGTAATGGCCTATTTGGAGATGCCCACAAAGGTGGTGAAGAAAATAATAGATTTTCAAAGGAAATTGGTTTGGACCAGCAATCAGGAGAAGGATTGATTTCCATTTATTGGTTGGGAGACTGTTAAAAAAGGGGTTCGGTGGCGTGGGAATGAAGGATGTGAAACTACAAAACCTTTACCTAGGTGCCAAATTTTCTTTGAAAATATACAAAAATCCAGAGGCACACTGGAGTAAAGTGTTAAAGGAAAAATATATTGACTCAGGCAAGGAAGAGAAAATCCTCATAATAGAAAACCCTCAACTCGGTTCGGCTCTGTGGAACTTTATTTTAAATTATACGTAATTGATAACTAGCCATCTCACTTGGATAATCAAAGATGGTTTGAAGGCATCATTTTGGCATGATTCTTGGAATGGGTACAACCCATTGGAAACATTACTAAATATGGAAGAGGCAATTATTTCCTCAAGTTTGGTGTATGGTGACTATGTGGCTTTTTATGTAAACCTGAAAAGGGAATGTGGTAGATGAGCCTTCAATTGGAAGAGTTTTGATATGCTAAACAAAGAAGCAAGATCAGTCCTGTAAGATGAACTAAAAAATATATTCTTAGCTTTCACAGGTGAAAATTATTCCCTTAGTTGGTGTGTGGAAAAATCTGGTGACTACTCAAAAAATATAGTTTACAAAGTCCTACGTTTGGAATAAGAAACTGTAAGCTAGCCAAAATATCTCTTATGGGGGAAATATGTTCTCTCGAATATTGGAACATTTTCCTGGATAGCAATCCATGGTTGCATCCTTATAGGGAAAGAATGAAACGTATGAGAGTGGTTGGCTCATTTAGGTGTCCACTTTGCGAAGTGGAGGAGGAGACAACAAATCATCTTCTACTGAGATGTGATTTTACTTAGAATTGCTAGCTCCATTTCTATGGAAAATTGGGTTGGCAAGGCCCATTACAGTTTAAATTCAGAAGTCTTTTCTTCTTGGGGCCATAATTAAATAAGGGATATGCCTTTGTGGGGTTATGGCAGGAGGTACCTACAATGGTGATTTGATATTTGTGGCATAAGAAAAACTATATAATTTTCAAAGGTAAATCTATTGATGTTTCTATGGTTAAAAGAAAAATTGAAATGGGAATCTCAGAGCATTTCAATGCTTCATCTCAAACAAGCTACTTCAAGTTTTTCTCAAGGTGGGATCACCTAATGGAATCTAATTGGCCACTGGTAAGGAATCATAATATAAACCTATTAAAGCGGAAGCAACATAGGGAAGGGATGAGGTGGTTGCTTCCACCAAGAGGAAGATTGAAATTAAATTTTGACGGGGCCTCGAAGGGAAACTTGGGCCCCTCTATTGTGAGCTTTGTAATAAGAGATTCTAAAGGGAAGGTTGTCTAGGCAGCCTCAATTAAGATTTAGGATGGCTCCAATAATGATGCAAAGGCTACTACTTTGTTCGAAGGATTGAAATATTGTGTTGACAATAACCTTTTGGTGATTGATATTGAAGGTGACTCGAAGGTGGTAGTGTAGGCTGTAGGTTCTCATAGTGCTCCTAGCTGGAAGATATCTTGATGGTTAGCAATACTTATTCTCTTGGTGGATTTTTTGGAGTCCTTCATGATTGACCATGTTTATAAACAAGAAAATAGGATGGAAAATGCATTGTAAAATGAGTTTGTAACTTAGTCAATTAAGGTGAAGGGTTTTTCAAACTTGGACATGTGGGCTTCCTTGGTCTCAATGGATCATGAGTGATGATAGGGTGATTCCTTCATATGGTACTGGCTTATGGTTTCTCACTATGTGTTATCTATTGTAAGAGAGACTCATTAGGATATCATCCTAGTGTATCTCACTCTTTGTAATGGTGGTGGAAAGATGTGAAGCCAAAGGTGTTCATATTAAATGGCCTATCCAAAGCTTTGTGATTTCCTTCCTTAGGGGGTGGATCTTCTATGTGGGTGACAAATTGATCTATAGTTGGCCATTACTTAAAAAAATGCCCATATAAATGTCATGACATCGTTGAATTTTTGGTGTGAGGCAACAGTGTGTGGCAGAGGTTGAGTCTTGAACCATGTGGAGTAGAATGATGTAGATTTTTTTTGTTCTCTATGTTGTTTATTGTTGTGGCTTCATCATTTTTGGTCTGTGTGGTAGGCCTTAATCTTTCTATGGTTGTATCTGCTTTTAAAATTAATAGAAGTGTGCTACCCACTAAGGTAGCAATTTTCCCAAAAAAAATTATGTTGTACAACACAAACGTTACTTTTTGAAAATGTTTTTCTGTTTAAAACTAGTTATTAAAGGAGATGTTAAAAAATTCATGATTTATTTTTAAGAAAATTTTAAAAAACATATTTAGAATCTGCCCACAAATTTCCACAATTCACTAGTTCACATCATCTTCTAATTCTTAATGGTTTAGCTCTTATAGGTCTCAAAAGATGAAGATTTAGTTAAAAATATTGATGTAAATGTCCATCTTGGGTAAAAGTTGAGACATAGTATTGTGATTTTACCACCTACTTAGTGTCTCCATAGTTGGTTAATGGTCAATTACTCCATGCTTTAATCTTTAGTGGTTTTCTCTTACGTGCTGAATTGAGAATTTGTTGTTAGCTTGCCTATATTTGTTCTTAAATAGAATCTTGATTTGTTTAAAATGCGTCAACCATCAAATGATAATTTAATTTAAAAATAATATTGGTGCTATTGTTAAATATGGTGTGGTATCGATTTAGTATGAACTATTATTGTTTCATCTCCTTAATTTTTTTTCTAAATAATCATAAATTTTTCACGATTCAGCGATTATGCCGAAACTGTTACTATGTTAGCTTCTTTGTATAACTAACATTTGTGTAAATTTCATGGTTTTAGGTGTATTTCATTGATTTTGTTCCATGTTTTAACTTTAGTTATACCTTTTGTATTGTATGATATTTGTCTCTCCTTGCACGACATGTATTTTAAATTGGTTTGTTAAAATTCGCCTTTCCAAACATGAAAAATCAGGTGCATTTTGGTTAGAGGTCATTACCCTTTAACTTGAATTATTATTTTTGATTGGAATTTCTAGCATAATCATAAATAATGTTTAAAATTATCTCCACTATTATTTTCTTTTGAAGCATTACAAGTATAGAGTGTTATGTGTTATACATATTTGGCTCCTGCATGTTTTAACTTAGTAAACTTTGGGTGTCTATTGAATTTTGCATGGTGAATGAATATTGCACCTATAATTTTTTATAATAATTAATGTTTCTTTTTCTTAAACATAAAATTCATAGCGAAGCATTTTTTTCTTTGCTATGTTTCAAAATGTTTGCATTCCTCAGTAATGTGCACATATAAAGCTTGTTTGTACAACAAATATTGATAATGTTTGATTTTGTTTTCCATTTATGTAATGAGTCACCAATTAGTTAGATTCTTTCACAAGTTTATTGGCCTGTTTTCTTTTTCTCATGCCTTTCTAAGGTATTTGTTAAGTAATATAGTGAGAAACTCAGTTATTACATAAATATCTACAATTATTGAGTGTCTTATGGTTATACTTAGAAAAGGGCTCTTATCCTTCCTAGTAGTCTCATATGTGAAATGTGCAATAAGATATTAGAATTTTGAATAATGAAATATTTTGAATCTTGTGTACATACGTGTGTGAGAGGGAGAACGCTAGACTGCAAGATGGATCAAACATGTTAAATCTAAGAATCTAAGCTAAGATTAACATACTAATCTAAGATCTTAACCTACACATACGAAATGAAACTAAGCTATCCTAACATGCATAAATGAATCTATGATTGCAAAATGAATGTGTAAAACAACATAGCATTACCATATCATAGTGGAGTGTATTCGTCTGATGTTGGTTTGTTATTATCATCACAAAGCCTCCAAATTTTGTGTGAAAAAGATTGATGAGTGACTCTTTTGGTTGGTTGTTCGAAGAAAAGGTGAAACTCTATCAATGGTGTTCTTCACAACACTTCATTGCTCAATGTATGTTGATTCTCCAATCCTTATTTGTGAGGAAAGGGGTTTTCTATATAGAAAATGAGATTTGAAATGGAAGATCAAGATCATTTTTCAGAATATCTAGATAAACGATCAGAGTGTGTTGAGAATTTTTAAACATGAGAAAATTGTGCAAAGTTGATTGCACAATTTGGGTGATTGAGAAATAGATTGGCTAGTCAGGGATGTGATTGATTAGTTAGTAGATTTAGATTGATCAGTCAGGATCTAGATGGATTAGTTAAGAATTTGATGGCTTCATTAGGAATTTTATGGCTTAGTTAGGAATTGTGATTGATCAATTAACCAATTAGATTTTTTTGTTAACAATTTAGATTGATCAGTTAATAGATTAGATTTCTCAGTCAACAATCATAACTTGGTCAATTAGAAAGTGGTTGAGGAACATGAATTAATTTATTTTATTAATAAATTCCTTTTTGGAGTTGAACGTGCAAATCAAGTTTGAATTTTGCAAACAAAGTTGCATTAGTTTGATTTGATTTTTGATAATTGATTTGAATAGTTTGATTTAATTATTCAAATTTTGGAGGGAAAGTGTCATAATTAAATTATTATTTAATAATTTAATCCACTTAGGGGAATAAGGTGATTTAGTGTTGTAATTAAATAATTGACATTATTTAAGCAATCAAGATGAAATAAATTGAGATTATGACTTTATTGAATAAATGTGATTTATTTAATTGGTCGAAATGATGAAACTTGAATTAATTAAATAATTTTGTTTTATTTATGTATACACATAAAAATGGTTTGGTGAATATTAATTAATAAAATATGATTTATTTGATTAATTAACCTTTATTTCATCTACTATTAAATAAATATAAATATTTATTTATATAGTTCATCTTAAATTCTTCAATATTTATTCTATTAAATTAAT
Source organism: Sequoiadendron giganteum (assembly GCA_007115665.2). Taxonomy (NCBI): domain Eukaryota; kingdom Viridiplantae; phylum Streptophyta; class Pinopsida; order Cupressales; family Cupressaceae; genus Sequoiadendron; species Sequoiadendron giganteum. Next base: position 262,396,376 of record CM021106.1, read on the forward strand.
TAAACAAGGTTAAATACTTTGTTGATTAATTATCATATCCCTTCTATATTTATTTAATAAAAAAATTCTATAGTTTGTTTTATTAAATTATTTATCCCCTTTTACTAATTTGAATAAACCAAAATATTCAAATAAAGGCATAAAGGAAAATTTCCTCTATTCACTCACCTATCAATTTAGATATTATATTTCTAATTTATATCCAATTTCATTCAACTAGCATTTCAAGGGAAAGCTTTGGAGACAAATTGGAATCAATCTCTCAATCTCTTTCCTCTGATTCTTCCTATCATCTAGAATGATGTTTTCATGGGGAGAAACCATTTCCATGATCATCTCAAGCTTCTCAATCTCTTACCATTCAATTCTCCAGATCAAATCCAGACCTTTGTTGTGCTTCCCCTTTACAAAATGTGTTTCCATGAATCTATAAATACAACCTCATTCTACAAAAATGTATCTATCATCTTTGTGAAAACTTACTCTGTAGGAAGGCAATCAAGCATCTTAGCATTCAAACAATTCATCATAAAATCATTTAGCAATAAGAAATCATAGCATCTATAAAATCAATATAATGACTTCCATCCATTAGTTTTCATGTCAAGATAGTTCACAATAGCATCAATATCATTTAGAAATCACCATATAGAAGTAGATCATTGCATTTAGAATCATTCCATTCTCTAGATTGGCATTTTAATAGTCATAATGCTTACCAAATCTGAGAGCCCTCTATGATTCAGTAAATCTTTGGAGATAGGAAACAATGAGAAGCTTTCAAGTTTTCTGTGCTTTTGCACTTTGTATTAGCACTTCTGCAATCTATTTTAGTGGTTTTACACTATGTCTTAGCGCTTCTGTAGTCTATTTTAGCGCTTTTCCCTCTGTATTAGCACTTCAAAAGAACAAAAAAAAAGAGAGCTTTTGGACACATCTGTCAAATTTGTTGGCATCAGAAACTCAGGTTTTTATCAGTTTGAAACTTTTTACAACCCAAACAGTGTCTTAAACCTGAAACAAATAGTTTCTTATAGGTCAAAGTTCTTTTCAAACTTAAACCTAGATCTTGCAATCTTAAGGTGTCTAAACCATCATACAAATTCTTGATTATTAGGCTAGGTTTCTTTATCAGTTTTTTTTCATCCCACAATCAAGAAACAAAACATAATAGTCATATTTTTATCTTAGTCAATATCAATAGGATTTATCATTCTATTCTACTTAAGTTATACCTTGACACTCATCCGAAAAAAAATATCAAAGTTTAGTGAGAATAACAAACACTTGTATTCCTATATTGACAAGGTTACAAAGACAAAAACTCATAGAAAAGGAAATTTAAACATCAAATACCATGGCTGAAGAAAATCCTTGGAGTAGACTCCACCAAAACAACACGAATGAAATAACCCAAGAGGACATCCAAATAACACAACAAGATCCAAATTTATATAAGTTTATGGAAAAGGTCTTATAAAAATACATGGAAAAATATATTTTGATGATAGAAAAATTAGGTGCAAAACTTCCAAAAGATTTTGATATCAATCAGTTAAAAGAAATGGCTAGAGAAAATGAAACCGAAAAACAACACACACAAAACGTCGATCAATTTGTTACCCTAACACATCAGATGCAAAAATTACAACAACAACTTCAAGACATGCCAAAGGGAACCACAAAAAGGTATTCATTACAAGACATTTGTCCTTATCCTTTTGATCCAAGTGTAGACATGATACCATTTCCTAGACATTGCAAATTCCTGAAATATGGCAAATACAACGATAAAACAAATCCAATTGATCATGTGAGGGAATTCCAAACCATGAGTTTAGAATTTTCACAAGAAGAAACTTATCTAATGAGGTTATTTCCAAGGAGCTTAGGAGGTCAATGTATGTAATGGTTCTCTAAACTACAACTAGGGATTCAAAGTTTTGAAGAACTAGTCAATAGGTTTATCTCACAATTTTCCTTCAATATTCTACATGAGGTAACAATAAAAGACCTTTACAACATGAAAGAAAAGAAAGGTGAGACATTTATCTCATTTCTCTAATGACGGCGAAGGTTTTTTGATAGGTATCCTCGTTCCATACTTGAAGAATAAAAGATGGAACTATTTATTGACAACTTAACCAATGAAATGAGTTATAGGCTTGAGCTACAATATCCACCCAAATTTGAGAAAGTGATTGAAAATGGTCTCAAAATCAAAGAAGCTTTGGTCAAAAGAGGGGTGATAAAACATTACAATGAAGGATCAAACAATACAAGTTCCTCAAATCAGTATGGCAATAATGACAAGCCAAAATTTTGGAAAAAGAATAGAAATACTGGAAACAATGATATTGCAAAAGACATAAAATGAGAAACTAGTATTTAATTTGATAGCTACTACTGCAAAAACAAATCAAAATAATGACCAAAGAATCAAACAAAATTTTAGTCAAAACAACAATCCGAACAATGGAGAATCTTAACCAAAATCATATCAAAGATCATCAAACCGACGATGATTCACACCATTGGGACAAACACTAGAATTGACAATAAGAGAACTTATTGTAAATGGAATTATCACCTCATGTGAAGTGATATTTTGGGATCCAAAAGTAAAACCACTATGGTGGAATTATGCAGACTATTGTAACTTTCATAATAACAAGTGACACAAGACAAATGACTATATAGAGTTAAAACATCTAGTCCAATATTTGATTGATAATAAAAAGGTATTCGTAGTAGGAAATCAAACAAACAATGATCATATTGCATTTAAAGATCCTTTACCAAATTATGAAAAAGGGAGATTCTTCTTCAACAAATGGTAAAGGTAAAAGTGTCAACTACGTTTATGATGGTAATATCTTTTGTATCTCTACAATTGAGAATGATGCTATCACTAGAAATCAAATTGGTAACAATGGAACCAATGAAATTATACCATTAGATCTGATCCCAAACATAGACAAATCCAACAATCAGATAAATTTCTTAAAAATTAGGGAAAGACAAGATTACCAACTGGTTAACGTAACGACAAGGGGGAAATCCAAGGTAATATTGAAAGAAGTTGCATCTAAGACCACCAACCCCCCTTCAATTCAATACAAAATTATTGATCAACTAAAAATAATAATAGCACATATATCAATATTAGAACTCCTTAAAATCTCACCATCTCATAAAGAGGTTTTGGAACAAGCTCTTGTGACCACCACGGTACCCAACAATCTAGATGTCTGCCAATTTCAAGCTATGGTGGGACATTTAACCATGCCTCATTGTCTATCATTCTCTGAACAAGATGATGTATCACTTAATCATCCACATAATACTACACTTCATATTGAAGTCTTGATCCACAAACATCATGTCAAATGTGTCCTATTAGATGGTGGAGCTGGTTTAAACATTTTCACTTTAAAATTGATCTATGCACTAGGTTATTCTAATAATTCTATTGATGCCCGAAGGAAAATGACAATAAAATCATATGATGAAGAAGAGAGATCCTCCAAGGGATTGATCATATTGCCTATTCAAGTAGTACGATGGTGAAGAATATAGCTTTCCAAGTGCTAGAAAAAGAGTCAACCTATAATATACTCTTGGGAAATCCATGGATTCATGAAATGCTAGTACCTTTAAATTATCATCATTGTTTAAAATTTCCAGTCAATGGCCAAGAAGTGACTATATCAATAGACTATAATAATCCCCAACATTGTAACATGCTAAAAACAACTCAAGACACCTTTGTGCCCCATAATAGAGAAGCAAGCACTTCTAGTTCATCTAACGGTGAAAAGAAACTAAAAATTGTATCGAAATGGGTTGAGAAAAAAGGACCCGTCAAAGGAGATAATTTTTGTTGATTCCAATTTATCAGACGATAAGGGTCATTTGAATTCTCTATCACAACAATTTCAAGAGAAGATCCATCTAACTGAAAAAGGAATGGGAGAATATTCCATTGGGTAATCTCTATGTCTTCCACAGTTGCTACCATCTCCAAAAAAATATGGGCAGCCATCAACAACAAACCAATCATCACAACCAACCACTGTTATAGATGAAATATTTGTAAAAGTAGGTACTCTAGAAGATGAATCAGAAGACAAGGTCATCCTTAATTGGCTATACAAAGATGAAGGAGCATCCATATTGTTGGTTGTTTTTACTGTAACCAGGTTTATCTTCTATTCTACCTATAGAATTGCCAATTCTAATCGAGGGAAGCTCGAAGGACCTAGACCAACTGACAAGGATTTTAACAATAAACCTCCTACACTTTGGGCTCTGCAAAACCTAGGAGGGTGGTCCCTATAAATTTTTTATAATATCTGCACCGAAATTATAAACAATCATTAACAATTAATAGATAATCCCATTTAATAGCTCAACATAATAGGATAATACTGAATTGAATTGGCTTTTCATCAGTAATACCAACTACTTGGAGCATGAGATGATTACAATAATATTTCACAACTTAAGATAGTCATTTAATTTGCAATTTGGTAGCAAGCTCTAAGCAAAAACAAACAGACACAAAACCCCACACATACATACAATTTAGACCAGTGACGTATACGATTGGGGAGTCAAGTTCACAAGTATTTAAAATCCCATAACAGATTCAAACACATAGCATGTGAAATATCTGACAACAATTTCCTTTAAACATCATCAATTTATATTCTAACCCAATACTTCTTACCAAATCCCTTAATAAACATATCCATCTATAACTCCAATCAAGAATTTTAATTAATTCTTTGAATCAAAGCCAAAATTGAATTCATACACACCACAACAGTGAGATGAATTCAATAAGCCTTGATTATATTATTCAAAATTATGATACACTTATAAAAATGATAGACATGAACTTGAAATGAATCATTATAACTCAAATGATAGTACTGTTATGAAACATCAAACCTTTGTAAACCCAAAAACAAACCACAAAATGACACAAAACCTAAATTGCATTTTCACCGAAACAATCATAATTTACAACTGCTCTACAACTATTCCTAGACTCGACCTCAAAAATCTAACTTTCCAATAATTATTTATAGCCCTGAAATCCTTCTTATAGAGAATGAAGGATAAAACAAGCATCGGGCCAGAAATATACACATGCCATCGGCCATTTGGACCGCTCTGTGACATTTCAAAAATATGATTACAATCGCCAAGTCTTGGAGCATCTTCTTTTTGATCCCACTCATTAGGGGATAGCCACTGAATTCGCCAAACGTCAAAACCTGTGCCAAAAACTGCCATGGAGACAAAACCATAATCAATTATAACCATAACCACTAAAATATTAGTTGTTGGTAGTAGACATGCTTTACTCCTAAGTACTTGTCCACCCATTTCTAATACTCTTCATCCATTGGCTAGTCAAAGTTCACCACCTCATTCACCTTAATATTATAAAGTGTATATTTCACTGCAACTTGATTGGCCTCTCTTTCAAAAGACTCTAAGAATGTGTTGGTGTTAATTATTTTGGCCATTCTACTTACCAACAAGTCATAATCAGAATCATCACAAATCAATTTTATTTGTGCATTAATAACTTCCTCTACCCTTTCCTGCCACTGCTATAATGTTTTAAAATTTCCCTATGCATCAGTGATGTCTGGGAAAAATGTGTCACTCCAATCATCAAATCTCTTTACCAGCTCCCTAATTCTTCTACTCAAATCATCAAGTAGGGCCTGGAATCCCTTCAATGATTTCACAAAATTTTGAGTTGGCTTCAATGACTGGGGTCTATTGTCTACATCAAACCTAGAATCCTTAACATAATATCTAAGTCATTGGCCCTAGGGATCCACTTCTTAGCCAGAGGCAAAACTAATTCTCGGTCCCTATTTATATTTTTTTTTCCATCCAAAAATAAAGAATATAAAGAATGTGCATATCATAATCTACCATCCACCCTCTCATTTAAATGCCTCAAAACTGTATCCACCACCTCATTTTTTTTGGTAGTTGTACCATCCTCACTTTCCTTTAAGGAATCTTGTAATTATGTGATCTTATTCAACATTTGCTTCTTGGTGGGATCCACAAAATACTCGACTTCTTCTTCAACTAGCCTTGGTGTAGGACTGAGAGGAGGTATCTGGATGGGGGATCCTAGAGTGGAAACAATTGTAGTAGGGGGGATTGATCTTGAAGTAGGAGGTAATGTCCTAATAGCAGGAGCATTGGAGGATTCTCTTGCCTGTCCATATTTTAATCTATCTACTTCAGATTGCAGCTCAACATTCCTTTGTTGCATCCTACTATAATCTCCAATTATTATGTTTTACTTCTCCATCAGAATCTTTTTTTCAGTGTCTTCACTTTCGACTGTCTTCTGGGCCAATTTGGCCATATTTACCGTTAGGCTTGTAGCTTCTATTGTTGAAATTTCAGAAGCTCTCTTGATAATTAGCCCTCCCCTTAGGTTTGGACTAATATCAACTACATTAATTTTTCTTCCCTGGGGTGCCAATGCCCATATGGCCAGAGTTTCATAATCCTCACTGAAGGCAGAATCATGCAAAGCTCCCTTAACCTCTTCTTCACTATTTTGCATAGGATGCTTGGACTGTAGGATAGCATTGAATACTACAACATCGGCTATGTCCCACTCAGGAAAAATTAGGACACTAGCCTGAGTCACAAGTCTCCTTCCTTCCTCAGGAGTGATGTTCTTAAATTCCTCCATTAGTTAGGCCTTGAACTCATCATCATTCTCCTGCTCAGACCTATTAGGTCTTGATTCTCTCATTCTCTTGCTCTTATCTTGGTATTCCTCCAGTTTCATCCTCCAAATCATCTGCAAGAAAATGGGAGTCTTCACAAAGGCATCATCATCTAAGAATGCCTTACAGGCCTCCATATTGGCATCTTGTACACACTGCCCCTTGATATCCATATCAGACAACACCAGTTGTGTTGATCCAGGAGGGGAAGGAATACTAGCCTGCATCTCTTGATCGGTCACAATTATTTCATCCATCAAAGCTTCTTGTGATTCTTCAATCCTTTGCCTCTTAGGGCTTGGATCTAATGGTAGCACTGTAGGATCACCTCTTGATAATGAATCTAAATCCACAATCCTTATTCCTCCAGGTACTTTGATCCTTGAGGCTAACTATGATGATGCTTGTATTATTTGTTTTCCTTTCTTATCCCCCTCATCCTCTTCACTGCTATCATTCCTCTTTATTTGGTATAGAGGTTTGTCAATTGGGGGTTGATAGGTTGGCCTTGTTTCCTCAAGCCTCACCTCTGGTCTCTGAATTCCAAAATCCATTTCCAAGTAGACCTTCTTAGTCCTCAAGGTTCCCATGATTTCTTTAAAATTGTCCAACAAGAAAGAAATTCTCTTGTGGAATGGAGTAAACTCCATTAATGGATCATATTTTGGATCCATTTTATGCACCATGGCTAGCAGCTTCTCATAGGAAATCCATTTTTCCTTATTCAATTCCTACCTATTTAAGTCAAATTCATTCCTGATTAGGTCCTTAGGAAAGTTGAATTCATGTACAAATTTTCCACCTTTAATTCATTGCCTGAATAAGACAAATAATCCCTCTGGGTCATGCTACCTCCTAGATCCACTCTTCAAATGATAGTTATCAAAAAACCTTCCCAAGTGGACCCATCCTCCTTTGGAAAGGATAAAATCTGAAACAAGAGTATAGTCAGGGAACAAAGTCCCTTTTCCTCTTCCTGTTAGGTTGTCTTCATGAATACAACCTAGCTACCACATGACCTTGAAAAATCCCATCCTTGATGGTACATTAAATGGGAGAATGTGAGGAGCTTCTTGGAAACCAAACACCCTTAGGATAGTTCTCACGGGGTACAAGATGATATCACCCCAATTCTAGCAAACCTTTAAATTAGGCTTCCTCACCTTTAGTCGGAGGAAGTCATGAAAATCCTAAGGAACTCTTGGCACATTCACCACCAACCGAGCCTTGATTCTAGAGGCAAAGTAGTTATCAAACTACACAAAGCCGACACCTCCCCTATTGTAAGAAAAATCTACACTCCACATTTGTACTGGTAACCTTTCTCCATTCACCTCTTGCCACAACTCCATCTTCTCTGAGAAGAAGTCAACATTATTGTATAGGAACATATGCATTAACAGGGAGTATGAAAAGAAAGGAGTACTAACATCCCCCACAAGAAACTTCAACAAATCATCATGTATCTTTTCTGCCAGAAAAGATGCATAGTCATACACCATGGAAAAGTTGGGATGCTGAATTTGAGCCCCCATAAACATATATGTAATTGGAATTACTATATATGGGCTGAACCCCAAAATCTGGCATAATGAATAGAACGTTGCCAAAAAGTGATTGGCAAAACAACTCAACCTAAAAGGGTCCTGGTCATTTGGGCTGATAATAATTGTTGAACTACGCACCTTGGCTAGGTGAGGAGGAAGTAATTTTGACCTGAAAAGAGGTTTTGAACTTGCATACTCTTGCTTCATCTCCTCAAAATCAATTTGGACCAAGAATGATCTAGGCTCACTCAAATCAAAAACCTACTAGATTTCAACTGCACTTATGCTCAACAGAATCCCACCATCATTATCTCTAATTACCCTTGTGACTGGGTCATAACGTGTTGCCACTGCTCTGAGTAGGTCCACATCAAGAAACACATTCAACACTGCTAGTTTCCCCATGTCATATCTCCATCCACTAGAAAAGGCGCAGGGTAGGTTTCTTTGTCCATACCAGAGTCTAAACATTTCCAGACCTGTCATTTAAACCCTAGCATCTGCAATATTATAGTCTTTGCATACTAGTCCCTCACCTAGGGTTTTTCCATTTATTAAAATCAAACCCCTCCTTCTGTCATTTGTCAATAATGGGAGTTGATCCAGAAAGTCATCATATAAATTCCTCTACATGTAATCAATATTCCTAGAGTTCCACTTCGGTGGTGCCATCTCAAACAACTAGGGATTTCTTAAAATTCGAATTCTTGAATAAACTAGGACTACCCAGAAAGCAAAATTATAACACACTTATGCAATTCCTAACAATTCCATTGAACCAGTAACCCTATACAATAATCAAAAACCTCCCGACCCATACACCATAACCTTTCACAAGAATTACAGTCAAATTAAACCAGTGATACAGAGAGTAACTCACAGGATTTTGTGCCTTGCAGAGAACCAAACTTTCATTGTGATTGCTTGAAAAACTTTATCTTTGGCTCTGAACCACTTCAAAAATGCTTGAATGCTTTTGTGGTGAAGATAGAATGAAATCAAATAATATATGTCGATTGAATTTAGCCAGTAGATGTCTCATCCTCCATTAAAGCCCATTTTCATGCCACACCAATGGCTCCAATCGCATTTGATGCGAATTTAAACTTTAGCCATCGATCTTTTGATTTTGTCAAATCATCAAACAACCACCTTCAAAAAGGCTGATGTAACCTCCATGTCAATGTCGAGGGCCGACCACAATACACAGCTTCAAAGGGATACACGTGGCACCTACTCATGATATTGCAATCACTAAACACCCTGCATCTTGGGATCATGCGATAGCGGGCAACCATTGATTCCCACTATTGATGACCAGGTTCACTCACAACAGTTAGCAACATCAAATATAACCGTCGAGCAAATTTATCATCAAGATTAAAACACCATCGCTGATCTTGAGCACATGCATCTTACAACTCTTTTAGTAACCCGTCTTTAACATATTAAAACCTGATACAAATATTAAACATTTTATTAATCCTTTTTCGACATCGGCAGTTGAGACATGTGGCGCTCACCCGTGATATCACAATCGGTTGAAAACCAATGGTGATGTCATCACAAGATCATGGTGAATGGTCAGGATCAACCGTAAGAAGATCGATGGTCAATAAAATACTTTCCCTACAAAATAAGATAATTATTAAAAGGGGAAAGGGGACATCACCTAGGCCAACAAAAAAAAATGACATAAGGTTGTTCTTAAAATGTAGGGCACGGGCCGACCTATACATAGGAAATTATAAAGGCAGGTAAAATATTTAACACAATTATTAAAAGGGGGCCCGATCTAGACAAGTCGATGGGGCATAAGTCATTTTAAGACCTCTCTCAAAAATGTAATCATGAAATAGACCAGATCTAGGGTTTAAGATAGAACATTAGGATTTCATAGAGGCACAAATAAAAACCCGACCCTAGGTTTCTCCAAAATAGCATGACAGACCAATAATGTGGTAGAAAATTAATGGAACTCAAAGAATGAAAATTGAGGCTCCATCACACATCAACAAATGTCAACATAAAGATAGATCAATATAGAAAAGGAAAATCTATCTTAGAGAAAATGGGATATGAAGGAAAAGGACCTGTTAGAAAAATAAAGGAAGGAATCATAGAACCCATTCAACCTCTCACACTTCCATCAAAAGACAAAACAGGACTGGGTTATTCAGAGGAAGCAAAACAAGAAATGGTTGAAAAGGCAGTTGAAAGAATCCTTCAAATGAGAGATAGTTCTGAAATGGATTCCAATGAATACGAGTGGGATCTTTACTCTGATGTATCATACATAGACATAAAAATTGACGTCATAAAAGAGAATGCACCCACACATGAGGAGGGACAAAGCTCGAGGGCTAGACCATTTGTATTTGAATAAAAAAATACCGATGACACAAGTGAGGATGGAAAAACATTGAGTGAGATAGATAACTTGGAGGAAAGTAATATCATAAACCTCGACATCCCTATTAACAACCCTAACACAATAGCTATTCAAACCCTCACTACCATTAACCAAATTCAATCTGATGACTCTTTTCCCTTAATACATCCAAAGCTTATCGATTGGGAACCAAGTGAACCTATCAAAAACTATCTTTGTTGTAATGAACCTGACACATGTTCTAATCATAAATATCATAACAACACATTTATTCAGGAGGGTGTCAAATATTCCAATTGCAAAATTGAAAGAAGGAATAGTGGATCTAATGGTGAAAAACATTCAATGGCAGCATTAGATCTTGAAAAAGTAAAAATAAAGAACGCATCTGACAGTGAAAACCTCTAAGAGGCACCGAAAGATGGGGGATTTGACACCCTTCTAGAAAATTATCATGAAATATCATCAGTACTAGTGGAGCCTACACAATATATAAATATTGGCACAAGAGAAAAATAAAAGACTTTACATTTGATAGCATCCATGACTGAATAAGAAAAGCCACAATTTATCAAGTTCTTTGAGGAAAGAAGTATTAAATTTTCTTGGTCATACTCTGATATGCCAGGTTTAGATCTAGATCTTTTAATGCATCATTTATCTCTACCATCTGGGATTAAACCTATGAAACAAAAACTAAGGAAGATGCATCCACATATCGCCTTGATGGTAAAGCTTGAGATAAAAAATTGTTAGATGCAGGTTTTATCAGGTCTATCGATTATGCTGAGTGGATATCAAATATTGTCCCTATATCTGAAATGAACAATAGTATCAAAATATGCACAGATTTAAGAGATATGAATAAGACATGTACCAAGTATGATTTCCCCTTACCTAACATTGAAATAATTGTGGACTTGACAACATGACATGCCATGTTATCAATAATGGATGGTTTCTCGAGTTACAACCAAATAAAAATAGCCCCATATGATCAGGAGAAAACCAAATTTACTTATCCATGGTGAACCTTTTGCTAGAATGTCATGCCCTTTGGGTTATAGAATGGAGGGGAAACATATCAAAGAGAAATGACCACAATATTCCATGATATGATCCATACCTTTATGGAGGATTACGTGGATGATATCTTAGCAAAGTTATAATCCAGAGAAGGACATCTAGATATCCTAGGAAAAATATTTACAAGGCTCAAGAAGTTTAATGTCTAGCTAAGTCCTAAGAAATGTGTCTTTGGTGTTACATCAACAAAAATCCTAGGATACATAGTGTTAGAGAAGGGTATCGAAGTAGATCCCATCAAGGTTAAGACAATAATGGAAATTATGCCACCAAATAATATCAGTCAACTAAGGTCTCTACAAGGTATGCTACAATCAATCAGGAGATTCATTTCTCAATTAGCAGACAAGAGTCATCCATTTAATTATTTGTTACATAAAAATGTCTTCAAATGGGATCAAGGGTGTGAAAAAAAATTTAATTAGATAAAACAATATTTGATTCCACCACCCATACTCATGCCACCTACAGAAGGTAGACCTTTACTACTATACATTGCAATAATAGAAATTTCTTTACGATCATTGTTGGCACAGGAAGATTATGAGGGAAGAGAACAAGCTATTTACTACATCAACAAGACTCTAAATGGCTATGAGATAAATTACACCTTCATCAAAAAATCTTGTTTGGCAGTGATTTTTGCTACACATCAGTTGTGGAATTACATGACTCACACAATCAAGATCATAGAAAATATTGATCCGTTAAAATATCTACTCAGTAAGGCTGCTTTAACTGACAGATTGGCCAAGTGGGTCATGATTTTAAGTGAATTTTATATCTTGTATGTGGAAAGGAGAGCTATCAAAGGTCAAGTGATTGTTGAACAATTATCCGAAGCTCCACTAACCAATGATCATCCAATGAAAATTGAGTTTCCTGATGCAGACAAACTTGTTGTGTCAACACAACAATGGAGGTTTTATTTTGATGGGTCATACACCCAAAGGGGGTCTAGTGTGAGAATCTTGTTTGTTACACCTCAATAACACACCATCCCAAGGTCCTATAGACTCATGTTTCCATGTACCAATAATACAGCTGAGTATGAGGCATTAATCATTGGCATTAAGGTAGAAATTGAATGGAAGATCACAAAATTACAAGTATATGGGGATTCACAACTAGTCATTTATCAGGTAAATGATGAATATCAGATGAAAGACAAGAAGTTGATGTCATAATAAAATTTTATTGATGATCTCAAAAATTACTTTGTGGATATCAAGTTTGAACAGATTCCAAGGGCATAAAACAAAGCTGCAGATGCTATGGCAACAATTGCTTCTCTTTTACAGTTGCTAGAAAAACATGGTCGTTATGAGTTTATGGTAGAAAAAGTGTCTAATCCTGCTTATGATAATTATGAATCACAAACCATATGCCATTTACATGTTTTTGAATCCCCACTCTATGGAAAGACCTATGCATACCTAAAAGACAACATCCTTCCTCCTAATCTTTTCAGCAACCAGAAACACAACTTCATCCATCAATCCACCCGACATACCTTAATCACTGACATACTTCACCATCGAGGTCTACATGGTACTCTTCTTCGGTGTTTAAAACATAATGAATCTGAGACATCCTTACATGAGGTTCATGAAGGTATTTGTGGAACTCATTCAATTTGACTAACTCTAGCAAAGAAACTCCTTCGTTTGGGGTATTACTAGCCGAACATGGAGAAGGATTCTTATCAGTTTGTTAAGAAGTGATAGAAGTTTGAAATCCATGGTAGCTTAATTCATGCACCCACACAAGAATTACACCCATTCACATTAACATGGACCTTTTTTTAGTGGGGACTGGACCTGGTAGGGAAAATAAATCCGTCTTAATCCAATGGACATAAATTCATAATCATAGCAACATAATACTTTACAAAATGGATAGAAGCGGTTCTTTTTAACAAAAATCATTGGAAAGCAGATCTCATCTTTAATACTAAACTACATAATGTATTGGTATGGCATACCTCAGTCCAATATTACAAAAAATGGAAGACCATTTAAGAACTAGGACGTCTAGAAATTATGTGAAAAAATTCATATCCAACATCATTTCTCAACATCGTACTACTTAGGAAAATGGCCAAGCAGAGGCCTCCAGGAAGAAAATTCTAAAAATACTAAATAAAACAGTTAACGATGTTGCACATGATTGGCATGTTTAGCTCAACCCTGCATTATGGGCCTATAAAACCAACATTAGAAGACCAACAGGAGCTACACCATATCCCTTGTTATATGGATCAAAGGCCATCCTACCTATTGAGGTAGAAATACCATCACTTTGTGTCTCACTAAAGGGTATCATTATAGATGAGGATTATAGAATCTCTAGAATACAAGAACTGGAATTGCTAGATCAATGTCATCAACAAGTTGTCAACCATTTGAAGACATATCAATAGAGGATGTCTAGGAGTTACAATCACAAGATAGAGAAAATAAAGGGAAGTTTGAACCTAATTGGCTAGGTTATATTGTTGTCATATCAATCTATGGATCTGGAGCCTATCAACTATCAACACCTAAAGGGGATCTGTTTGATGAACTTATCAACAATATCCATCTCAAAAAGTTCTACACCTGAATCACCTAGTGTATGGTTCAAGTCCTGGAAAATGGTTGCCTTGATGAAAACCTAACAAACAGGCTCTCAAAAAAAAAATACAAAAAAAAAAACACAAAAAAAAAAGTACAATAAAAACATGTAGTGAAAACCTAGAAACAAGCGCTATTTGTGATTTAACCAAGTTTTCCATCTATTGGACACATGTCATGGTAGTTACTTTTACCATCAATTTACATCCATTATCATATGAATGCAAGCGGCCATGTCTCACCCTAGCTTGGGGGCAAGATCTAGACCTCACTAGGAGTAATAAAACATCAAGAAAAATGGACAAATGGTAGGGATAAAAATGAAACAAAAACTATGATCGACACATCACTTCAAAGAGGGGAAAAATGTATACACATAAAAATGGTCTAGCAAATATTAATTAATTAAATATAATTTATTTGATTAATTAACCTTTATTTCATCTACTATTCAATAAGTAGAAATATTTATTTATATAGATCATCTTCAATTCTTCAATCTTTATTATATTATTTTCTTCTTAATTAAATAAACAAATTTCACTTTATTTTATTTAATTATCATAATTAAATTCATCTACTATTAAATAAACAGAAATATTTATTTAAATAGTTCACATTCTAATTCTTATATTCTTTAATTTTAGTTAAATATACAACTTCAATAGTTTGAGTTTTTTAATTATCACATCATTCAATCTTAATTAATTAAACAAGGTTAAATACTTTGTTGTTTAATTATCATATCCCTTCTATATTTATTTAATAAAAAAATTCTATAGTTTATTTTATTAAATTATTTATCCCCTTTTACTAATTTGAATAAACCAAAATATTCAAATAAAGGAATAAAGGACAATTTCCTCTATTCACTCACCTATCAATTTAGATATTATATTTCTAATTTATATCCAATTTAATTCAACTGGCATTTCAAGGGAAAGCTTTGGAGACAAATTGGAATCAATCTCTCAATATCTTTCCTCTAATTCTTCCTATCATCTAGCATGATGTTTTCATGGGGAGAAACCATTTCCATGATCAACTCAAGCTTCTCAATCTCTTACCATTCAATTCTCTAGATCAAATCCAGACCTTTGTTGTGCTTCCCCTTTGCAAAATGTGTTTCCATGAATCTATAAATACAACCTCATTCTATAGAAAATGTATCTATCATCTTTGTGCAAACTTACTCTGTAGGAAGGCAATCAAGCATCTTAGCATTCAAACAATTCATCATAAAATCATTTAGCAATAAGAAATCATAGCATCTATAAAATAAATATAATGGTTTCCATCCATTAGTATTCATGTCAAGATAGTTTATAGTAGCATCAATATCATTTAGAAATCACCATATAGAAGTAGATCATTGCATTTAGCATCATTCCATTCTCTAGATTGACATTTTAATAGTCACAGTTCTTACCAAATTTGAGAGCCACCTATGATTTAATAAATATTTGGAGATTGGAAACAATGAGACACTTTCAAGTTTTTTGTGCTCTAAATTAGTTAATTGCTATTAAATATTTATATAATGTTTCTTTAAGAAGTGTTTCTAGTTATTTTACTAATTTACTTATTCACACTTACAATTTAATAAATAGAGGATTTAGGGTTTTCAGGAGTTTATTAAATAAATGAAATTTATTTAATTTGTTAGAAATGATGAAAAAGTGAGTTAATTAAATAATCTTGTATTATTCAATTAATAGAGGAACTAGGTTTTTTGATGTCGTTTTGATGTGGTGTAATGTGGGAACGTTGTGGTATGATTTTGAGATGATTTGAGGCATTATGAGATAATTATGAGATGTTTCGAGGTGATTCGAGAAATTATGGGATGATTTTGAAATATTATGATATATTTCAAGATGATTTAAAGTCATTCTGAGATGTTATGGGATGAGTCTGAGTCATTCTCAGATGTTATGGGATGATTTTGAGTAATTTTGAGATGTTACGGGATGATTCTAAGTTATTCTGAGATGTTACAAGATAATTTTGAGTCATTCTTAGATGTTATAGGATGATTCTGATCCATTTCAAGATTTTATTGGTTGATTCTAAGTCATTTTGAGATGTTATGGGATTATTTTGATTCATTTCAAGATGTTATGGGATGATTCTGAGTCATTCTGAGGTGTTACGGGGTGATCAGAGATGGTGTTCCATATTATTTGATGTTGTTTGAGGTTTTTTGATGTTGTTGGATACCGTTCTATGTCGTTTGATGTTGTTCAATTCCATTTGATGTTTTTTGAGGTGTGTAGTAGGTGTCTAGTAAATTTTACATGTCTACATTTTGCCCCTCTTTGATTCAAAGTAATTGTTGCTTTGTTTCAAAAATTCTATTTTTAAGATCAAGTTTTTTTTGAAATTTTTTTATGCCCCTCTATGCCTTGGAATTTAATGAAATGTAGGTAGGACTCTATGTTTCCCCCTCGAGAGTTTGACCAAAAATTTCAAGTTTTCAGGTCAGGCTCTTGACACTATTGTACTATCATTTCGACATTTTCAAATGAAATTTTTTATCAATATATGCATCGTTTCTCATTCTCATGTTTTCTACAACTTCTAATTTGAAAGTAGGAAGATTCCCTAAGTGTAACTAGGTTTTCCTAGATGAAATTAAGGTTTTCTTGAGGTATTATATAGGCAATTTTTCTTCAAATTGGGTCATTTGTGCTTTGTTCCTCTTGCTAATTCTTGTCCTAGATTCCACATTCTATTAGTTGTTTGAGGAAGAATGTTGAGATTGGAGGTTGCCCCACATCATTTTGAGATTTTTTGGGATTATGGATGGCCTTTAGGAATCAGTGGCTTGGTATGTACCTTCTCACCTTTTGCCATCATGTTTTTGTTCTCGTTATGCATGTGTGAAGTCCTATCAAACAATAGCATTGTTTTTGAGATTCCTGTGTAGTTGCATCGATTTTGGTGCTTTTTTACTATGAAAAATATTCATTTGTATAGAACCTTATCTATTGTTCTAAACTTGCACTATTGTTTCATGATTTTGTTCAGAAACTGTGCTATTGTTATAAACTATGCTATTGTTATAAAACTACACTATTTTTCTAAACTTGCACTATTGTGTCTGTGCTATTGTTCTAAAATTATTCTATTGTTTCATGCTTTTGTTCAAAAACTATGCTATTGTCTTAAAATAATGCTCTTGTTTGGCTTTTGTTAAGCATTTGTTCCAAAACCTAGAAATTGAATTTTCTTCTATCATTTTCTCTTAACATTTGTTCTAAACCCTAGAATGTGTTTATTTGTCATCATAAATTTCATTTTTCATCATGCTCATGTCACTTTTTGTTGCTTTTCATGTTTAGAGTGAAATCCTAACATCTTAGTTTATAACGATTTGCAGGCGAGTCACCAAACACTTTTTTGACCCGATTGCCCATTTCAGAGCATTGGAGTGGGAATTTCTTGACGTTGTGGGATTGCATTATATTTGTTACATGTCTCCTATTAGGACCCATATGGTGATGATGATTGCTTTTATGGAGAGGTGGTATTCTCAAATGTCCTCCTTTCATTTTCCTATAAGGGAGGCTACTATTACATTCGAGGATGTGTGAAGGATTCTTCATCTTCCTATTTGTGGTGAGCTTGTTACGTACCAGGTTCAATGAGGTGCCCACGCTATGCAACATATGTTAGGTGTGGCACACTTTGATGTTTACGATTTAGAGGTTGATTTATCTGATTTTTTTGATAGTGCAAATCCTATCATTCTGGTCTTGTGTGGCTTGGTATCATGATTAGTTGTTTGTAATAGATGAGGTTGATTGTTTTTAGTGTGTTGGGGTACATGGATTGAGAGTATGATAGAGCATGGTACAAGATATGCCTAGGGTTCCTATTTACTTGTCCATCTTTATCGAGATATGCACGAGGTGGTGTATTGGGGTGCGAAGTCATTGTCTGCAAGTGTGTCACTTTTCCATGTTTAGGTGTGGGAGCATATTGCAGTGACTTATCTGGATGGGGTTCAAGATTGTTCTTTGGATGATCCATACCCTTATCAATATGGGGACTTTATGCATTAAACCTTTCCTAGGGACCTTCATTGTTGGCATCATGTGTT
The DNA here is from genome assembly GCA_007115665.2 of Sequoiadendron giganteum. NCBI lineage: Eukaryota > Viridiplantae > Streptophyta > Pinopsida > Cupressales > Cupressaceae > Sequoiadendron > Sequoiadendron giganteum. Next base: position 262,414,903 of record CM021106.1, read on the forward strand.
TGATGAGATTCCTAGTTTCGTGTGGAGACCTTATATGAGCTAAGATGTAGATTATCTTGTGTACTACTGATAGACCTATTGGTTTCTTGGCCATTCATCATCTTTGTCTACCAAACTGAGTCTATCATTAGTTTAGCAAGAGATAGGGGTGAGTTCCTGATGTGTACGAGGCTCATTTTGGTTAGACTTGTTAGGAGGTTCATGTATGGGGTCTCAAGGTTGTTGTAGACACTATGATAGCCAAATTTGGAGCACTTGACCTAGTTAGTTGGGTTTGGTTGGTTGGTGTGGAAGATCTAGGTACTACTCATGATTATCAGGATTGGTGGGAAAAGCTTTAGCCTCTAAGGCTTAATGTTCTTTGCATGTACAATATAGGAAAGGATTTTTAGCCCCCAAGACCCTAGGTCAGTCCCCTAAGGTTTCCAACATGCATTATTTCACTTAGTCAAAAAAATACAAAATCCCAAAAACATATACAATATACAAAATCCCAAATCATTCACAAAATAGAAAAGGTCAAACCAAGCGAAATACGTACCAAAATGTGTGAGGGGGAGAACGTTAGATCGAAAGAAGGATCAAACATGTTAAATATAAGAATCTAAGCTAAGATTAACATATTAATCTAGGATCTTAACCTACACATACGAAATGAAACTAAGCTATCCTAACATGCATAAATGAATTTATGATTGCAAAATGAATGTGCAAAACAATATAGCATTACCATATCATAGTGGAGTGTATTCGCCTGATGTTGGGTTGTTCTTATCACCACAAAGCCTCTAAAGTTTGTGTGAAAATCTTGATGAGCGACTATTTTGGTTGGTTGATCAAAGAAAAGGTGAAGCTCTATCAATGGTGTTCTTGACAACACTTCATTTCTCAATGTATGTTGATTCTCCAATTCTTATTTGTGAGGAAAGGGGGTTTTTATATAGAAAATGAAATTTGAAATGGACGATCAAGATTGTCGAGAAGATTTAGACATGACAAAATTGTGCAAAGTTGATTGCACAATTTGGGTGATTGAGAAATATATTGGTTAGTCGGGGATGTGATTGATCAATTAATATATTTAGATTGATTAGTCAGGATCTAGATGGATTAGTTTGGAATTTTTTTGGATTAGTTAGGAATGTGTGGCTTAGTTAGAAATGGTGATTGATCAGTTAATAGATTAGATTACTCAGTCAACAATCATAATTTACTTAATCAGAAAGTGGGTGAGGAATATGAATTAATTGATTTCATTAAATAATTCCTTTTTAGAGTTGACTGTGAAAATTAAGTTTGAATTTTGCAAACAAAGTTGCATTGGTTTGATTTGATTTTTTATAATGACTTGAATAGTTTTATGTAATTATTTAAATTTTGGAGGGAAAGTGTCGTAATTAAATTATTATTTACTAATTTAATTCACTCAGGGAAATAAGGTGATTTAGTGACGTAATTAAATAATTGGCATTATTTAATCAATCAAGATGAAATAAATTAAGATTAGGACTAGATTAAATAAATGTGATTTATTTAATTGGTCGAAACATGATGAAACTTGAATTAATTAAATAATGATTTTTTATTTAATCAATAGAGGATTTAGGGTTTTCAGGAGTTTATTAAATAAATGAAATTTATTTAATTTTTTTGAAATGATGAAAAAGTGAATTAATTAAATCATCTTGTATTATTCAATTAATAGAGGAATTAGGGATTTTAATGTTTCTTTAATGTGGTGCGATGTGGAAATGTTGCAATATGATTATGAGATGATCCAAGACATTATAAGATAATTCCAAGATGTTTCGGGGTGATTTTGAGATGATTTGAGTCTTTACAGGATGATTCTAAGTTGTAATGAGATGTTACAGGATGATTGTAAGTCATTTTGAGATGTTATGGGATGATTATGAGTCATTCTTAGATGTTACAGGATGATTGTAAGTCACTCTCATGTTATGTGATGATTTTGAGTCATTTCAAGATGTTATGGGATGATTTTGAATCATTTTGAGATGTTATGGGATAATTTTGAGTCAATCTGAGATGTTACAAGATGATTTCGAGTAATTATAAGATGTTACAAGATGATTTTGAGTCATTCTGAGATGTTATAGGATGTTTTCGAGATGTTATGAGATGATTCAAAGTCATTGTTGGTGGACTAAAAAGACACTGAGAGGGGGGTTGAATAAGTGAACTAGTAACTTCTTTACCAATTTTAACTGAAATTGAAATAAACTAGATATATGCTCTCATTTATCAATGAAAGAATCATTCATGTATTGAATGCAATCACATAAAATGAAATTAGAATAGTGAAACATAGAATTTTAAAGCAATAAAGAACTAAACCAAATGAATCACATAAACTCAAATAGAGACAAGATATGCCAAGTGAAAAACCCTCCTGGGGTAGAAAAATCACTACTAAACCTGGTGCCTTTTTCAGGCTTGCATTTCAATAATTATTTTGACAATGCCTCATTGGCTGATTTCTGAGCATCGACTCAAGGAGCACCAACCCCTCTGTTTAGAGATGCCAATCTCAAGGAGAACCAACCTATTTTCTATTTTTCAATAGAACATACAATAATACAGAGGATCTCTCTATTTCTTTGATTTATGTCAAGTGCCTCTTGACAAGCAATGTGTAGAATTCTCAAATGTAAATTTTGACACTTCAGAGTTCCACCCATTATCAAGCCTTAAGAAACCTTGAGGAAAATATTGTTATAGTATCACTATAGCTTCTCATCAGACTATATTATCAGTGGTGTGTTCAAATTTCTTTTGTCACACTCTATTTCATACATTTTTCATGATATTGTACCAAAACAGTTAACACACAGTGTTCTCCAAATTTTCAGCATCAAAAGATAATTACCCCATTTCCACACTAAATAGAACTGCCCTTTTTACTTTTTAGGTTTATCAGAGATGATTAAGCCCTAATATCTCTCTTTTCCTATTTTTACATTTTACATCATTACATCCCATGAAGGGTTACAATAGTTGCTCATTTTTCACTTACAAAGAATTACTCAAAGATGATTATCATGTTACCATGATACAGTCAAGAAAAAGTGATAGATGTTACCATGATCATGAAGGAAGGATCATTCTGAATAAGGTCTTCTGACTAGAGAACTCTAGTATTGTGCAAATATAACAGGTAGACTAAAACCTATTCTCACAAGCAGCTTGCACAAGCAGTGCTAAAAACAAAATAGCATAAGATGTATAATAAACCACATCTTCAACTTTCATGTAGAAGCAAACACTTATCCCTTATTAATATTTCCAATCAAGGTAATGGTTCTGCAAAGATAAATAGATGAATACCTGTGAAGAAAAAAAAAAAATATTCCATGAATAATTTACCAAAACTACAGAGTAGCTGAGCAACCCTTTCCACATTACTATTTTGAGTATTCACTTGATGCCAAGAAACTGAAAAGAGAAACAACCATGGTGATGGTCTTTCCATCTTCCCCATTTGTTTCCCAAGAGTTGCAAAAAAATAGTCGATTTCACAGTGAAACGACTGAGAGAGTGATTCCATGGTGGTGGCAAGAATACAGTTCCAAACCCTTGAACAAGTGAAGCACAAGTTTTTCCCTAAACTTCCAAAGAAATCAATCAAAAATTTTCACCGAGATTGATATCATTTGAAGTTTGAGAGGACTATCATTAATAAATCAAAAAATTCAATGCATCATTTGACATTCATTTCCTTACCACACAATTGCGGTCTCCCTTCGGACTACCTCCACTATAGTGGTAGCTCCTTGCATACCACTAATCGTTTCCATCATGCTACCATAGTTACTCTTCTGCCAGCTTGTGGTATAGTGGTAGTTGTCTTTCTCACTGCTAGCCATTTCCACCGCACTATCGTGGTTTCCCTTCTGAAAACTCACGGAGTAGTGGTAGCTGTCTTGCTTGCCGCTAGCCATTTTCACCACACTACTGTGGTTTCCCTTCTGACAACCCGTAGTGTAGCGGCACCTGTCTTGCTTGCCGCTAACAACTTTCATTGCACTACCATGGTTACATTTCTGATTTCTTGTGGTGTAGCGATATCTTTCTTGCTTGCCGCTAACAACTTTCACCGCACTATGGTGGTTACCAACTTAACTGTCAGTGGTACCATGGTAAGACGTCTGTGGCCTTACCAAAGACAAGTTTTATACCTGTTGTCAGCCTTTAAGCCTTGTGCTTTTTCTTTCATTAACTCAAATGCAATATTATATGCATTTCTATAGTGTGCCAAACATTTTTAATGCCAGAAGATATCCAAAAATATCAATGCCGATTTCCACCTTGTTATATTTAATCCTATATAATGTGCCAATGCCAAATTATGTCCAATGACTTATGAGGTATAGTGAAGACTAATTTTGCATGTTAAATTCACAATTCCATTTCACATACCATAAACCATTATCGGTCGATTAAGGAAACCCCATAGGGTTTTCTTAAAATTGAAAAGCAACCCATACAATAGAACAAAGAACCTGTAACTAAAGTACCTCAACCAAGATCTGCACATGGAGTCAAGATATCAATGCCACCATATATAGTATCCAAAGTGAAGAAAATATGCCAATTAGAAAATCATATCAACTAAGTAAACCATCACCAAGATGCCAGATTGTAGTACAAATTGGCATCAAGGAAAAATTAGCACAATAGAGATTTAAGAAACTCCCCCTTTGTCCTTGATGGTAAAAACTGAGCCACCAAGCCAAAATATAGTTTTGGAACTGAATGCTCATAGTTCTCCCCCTTTTTGTCACAAGGATAAAAGGAAGTCAACAAAGATAAAATAGAATCAACTATGGAATTCCATAAAGCTGCAGATGTAACATTTGAGCAGCAAAGTGTGAGCAGTAGGAAGAACTAACCATCTCCCCCTATCACCAGGATAGACTGATTAAGATAATAGAGAGTGAGAGACAACTCCCAATCTAGACCTAAGTCTTTCAAAAAAATCTTTAGCCAATGGTTTTGTAAAAATTTCAGCAACCTGTGCTTGTGTAGGAATATATTGCACATAAACCTCATTAGCCAATACCTTTTCACAAAGAAAATGAAACTTAATAGCAATGTGTTTAGTGCGAGAGTGAATTATAGGATTTTTCAAGATATTGATTGTACTAGTATTACCACACAGAATAGAAATAGGATTAGGGATTTTAATACCCATATCTGATAATGTCTATGTTATCCAAATTACCTGAGTGCAACAAGAACTAGAAGCTATATATTTTGCTTCAGCTGTAGAGAGTGAAACAGATTCTTGTTTTTTGTTATGCCAAGCCACTAAATGATCACCAAGAAAGAAGGCAACACCACTGGTGCTTTTTCTATCATCTAGAAAACCTACCCAATTAGAATAAATATATGCTACTAAAGAGAAATCATTGCTTCTGGGATACCAGAGCCCATAATAAATTGTTCCTTGTACATATTTAAGAATTCTTCTGACAAAATTGATGTGGGATTCCTTAGGAGATGCCTGAAATCGAGCAACCATGTAAAAAATTGCATTATGTCAGGTCTTGAGGTTGTTAGATATAATAGGATTCCTATCATTGACCTATAGTTAGTTGGGTTGACAGTAGGAGAGTCATCAACCTTGCTGAGTTTACAACTTGTAGCCATTGGAGTGCTAATAGGATGAATTTCATCCATTTGAAACCTTTTTAATATTTCTTTTGCATATATTGCTTGAGATAAAAAGATGCCAGATTTAAGTTGTGAAATCTGAAGACCTAAGAAGAATGACAGTTCTCCCAACATAGACATTTAGAATTCAGATTTCATGATTTGTGAGAATTTTTGACTCAAGGCAATATTGTTGCAACCAAAAAGGGTTTCATCAACATAAATTTCAACAACAAGAATATCAGATCCTTCAATTTTAACATACAAATTTCTGTCTACTCCTCCTCTAATGAAACCTTTTGATAGTAAGTGACTATCCAATCTGGATTACCAAGCTCTAGGAGCTTGTTTTAGGCCATATAGAGTCTTTTTCAACCTATAGACATGATTGGGTTTGTTTTTACAAGTAAACCCTTTAGGTTGTTCTATGTAAACTTCTTCCTCTCAGTACCCATGAAGAAAGGCAGTTTTTACATCCATTTAATATATAGTAAAAAAATTGAAAACATAATATTCCAAGAAAATTATAATTGATTCAACTCTAGCTACAGGTGCAAAGGTTTCACCGAAGTTAATACCTTCTTGCTGAGAATATCTTTGTAGACATATCTAACCTTGTTGTGAACAATATGACCATTTTCATCATGTTTATTTCTGAAAATCCACTTACCTCTTATTAAATGTTTTTCATCTAGTCTTGGGACTAGCTCCCAAGTCTAATTTTTCTCAATTTCATCAATTTCTTCCTGCATTGCATTAAGCCACCATTCATCAGTTAGAGCTTCATCAATTTTTCATCATAGCTAACTATTATTTTCCTTGTTTGAACTCCTGTTGATTTATCTCCTATAATCAAATCTTTAGGATGGTTTCTAGCAAGAGAGTTTGAAGGAGTCTTAGTTTCACATTTTTCAGAGTTGGTTTTAGCATATTCAGATTTTTCTTCAGAAAGTTTAGGACTTTCTGATTTTGTTTTAGGCTTTGAATTTTCAAAGCCTTTAGAAATTATATCCAGTTCAAATTATTCCTCCTCATCATCCTGCATAGGTTTACCATCTAAAAGCAGATTTTCATCAAATTTGACATTGACATATTCAACAATTTTATTCAGCCTATTGTTAAAACATTTAAAGGCTTTGATGTGGGTAGAGTATCCTAAAAAGATACCTTCATCTATCTTAGATTGAAAACTCCCTAGGTTATCATCATCTCTCTTGATAAAATATTTGTAGCCAAATATTCTAAAATATTTAATTGAGGCAGATTTACCATACCACAGTTCAAAGGCAGTGAAATTTGATTTCACTCTGATTTGGACTCTATTCAAAATTTAGACAGTTGTATGAACAACTTCTTTCTAGTACATTGGCAGTTTTTCTTCATTCAACATAGTCCTTGCCATTTCTTTTATAGTCTTGTTTTTTCTATCAACTACCCCATTCTGTTGAGGTGTTCTGGCAACAACATACCGTCTTTTATGCCATCTCTTTCACAATAGTCAATGAATTATTGTGAGGTGAATTCACCACCTTTGTCAGATCTTAGAAATTTCAATTTTAAATCTGAATCTCTTTCTACCATTTTTCTAAAGAATTTAAAATGTTCAAAAGCTTCTGATTTATTCTTGAGAAAGGTAACCCATACCATACAAGAGTAGTCATCAACAAATAGCATGAAATATTTCTCACCATTTATAGATCTAGTACTTCTAAGACCACATAAGTCAGTGTGAAAAATTTACAAAGATTTACTAGATGAATGTTCCTTGGATTTAAAGCTTACCTTTCTTTTATTTACTTTGAGACATTCTTTACACACTACATTATCAAGATTTTTCAGAATAGGCAAACCTCTTACTTTCTGATTTTTACTAATTCTAACCATATTGTCAAAATTAATATGACCTAGTCACTTGTGCCACAACCAAATTTCTTCAACGTGAATCATTAAGCACATACCTTGATTGTTTTTGTTTCCAGAAGTGGCAAGTAAATTATAGACATTTCCCTTAGTCCTTCTAGGAGCAATAGCTTTTCCAATCTTGTTTTTGATTTCACACCCCTATGAAGTGAACAGGACTTGATAGCCACTATCACAACTTTGAATGACACTCAAAAGGTTATGTTTTAATCCTTCTACATAATATACATTGTAAATAGGAGTGTCTTCATTCAAAAAAAGAGAACCTCTACCTTTGATTTGAATTCCAAAGTTGTCTCCAAACTTTACATATCCACCTACATAATCTTCCAGATTAGTAAATTTTTCTTTGTCACCTGTCATGTGGTTTGAACAACCACTATAAAAGAGTCATAAGTCCTTTTTCTTTGAGTGCAAGGAAATTTGAACTAACATAGTCTGTTCTATGTTGTTGACAGCTTTGGGTTTCCAGACCTTGATTGTTTTCAGCTGTTTATTATGTTGATCAACATTACATTGCTTAGAAGAATGACCCAAAGAATTGCATGTGAAACATCTAATCTGTCTTGCAAAGCCATGATTCTTCCTAAAACCAAATTAGGGTTTTCTAGAATTCATAAATCTACAAGATTTCACCTTGTGACCAAACTTGTTGCAAAAGTAACAATACCCATAAAAGAGAGGGTAGGAGTTATAAGCCATTATGTTTCTCCTAAAATGATGAACATGATCCCTGTCAAAATCAGTGTGTTTGAGTTCAGGACTTGTATTTCTAGCAACAACATTGTCCTTTGCTCAGTTATTTGAACATTCACCTTTCACAAAACCAATACCAGTTTTATCATTATTCAGTTTCTGTTTACTGAGCATGTCATTCATTTTAAGAGTGCTCTCATATTTCTCAATGGTCTTTCTGAGATCTACAATCTCATGTTCAAGTTTTTTAATTTCTTGATCTTTACAGCTTAACCCAATATGAAGATAGTCTTCAACTCTTTTAGATTCTTCAAGTTGAGTTTTTAATTAGACTATCTCAAGATTTATGAGTTTCTCCTGTGAAGTATCTTGAGCAGTATTTTGTTCTTGAGAACGCATTTGTTTTTTAAGTTTCCTCAGCTCTTTTAGAGCACATTTAAGTTCTCCTTCATAATCCACTTCACCATCTTCAACATCATTGCAGTTAGTTTCATCTTGCTGAATGATTTCAGCCATGAAGATATTTTCATCCTTTTTATCTAAATAATCTTTAGATTCAAAGTCTGTTTCATTTTTTCTAAACAAACTTTTCCTCTTTCTGAAATTGAATTTTCGTTTGGGTCTATAAGCCTTTTTCTTGGAAATTTTTTCAGATTTTTTGATATCACTGTTTGTGTCACCATAGGGGCACTTTGCAGTAAAGTGCCCTATTTTTCCACAGTTAAAGAATTTGAAGGGAAGTTTTCCATTATACTTTCCAAAACCCCTTTTGAGTTTCCTCACAAAGTGGGATTCTTTAGAATCGGAAAATTCTGATTTAGTGAGTTCATCCCTTTCTTTCCTTTCAACATTAAATGTTGTTTCTTTTGCAGTGGTGTTTTTTTTACTAATCCTCATTTCATAGGCAGTCAAAGTGCCTAGTAGGTTGTCAAGGGTAAGCTGGGTAAAGTGTTTCTTCTCTTCTAGAGTAGCTACATTAGCTTCAATTTTTTTTGGTAAGGTTTTGATGACCTTGGTTACAACATAAAATTCCTTGACTTATTCTCCTAGACCCTTCATGGCATTGACTATTTCATCAACTCTCAAAAATTAGTCAGCTACTTTTTCATCGTCCCTCATTTTTAATTCTTCAAACTGGTATTTTGAAGTGAGGACTTTAGACTGTTTTACCTTTTCATTTCCTTGATAGATAGTTTCAAGTTTAGTCCAGATTTCCCTAGAAGAACTACAGTGCATGACTTTGATGAAGACATCTTTAGTCAGAGCACACAAAAGAGGATGTTTTTCTCTTGCATTGGTTTCATATCTTTTCTTTTCATCTGATGTAGTAGGAAAAGTAGTTGGTATTGTGTACCTAGAAAATACTATGCTCCAAACATTGAGGTCAATAGAATTTAAATAAGTCTCCATTTTGATTTTCCAGAATACATAATTGGTTCCATCAAATAATGGAGCTCTAGTCATGGAAGTACCTTCATGAGCTTGAGACATTTTGAATAGACTCCATGGCCAAAATCAATCCTAGGTTGGAAAGACCTATCAAAGGACCTTAGGCTCTGATACCAATTGTTGGAGTGAAAAGACACTGAGAGGGGAGGGGGTGAATCAGTGTTATTAACTTATTTACCAAATTTAATTGAAACTAAAATAAACCAAATATATGCTCTCATTTATCAATGAAATAATCATTCATGTATTGAATGCAATCACATAAACTGAAATAAGAATAGTGAAACATAGCATTTTGAAGCAATAAAGCATTGAACCAAATGAATCACATAAAATCAAATAGACACAAGATATGTCGAGTGGAAAACCCTCCTAGGGTAGAAAAACCGCTCCTGAACCTGCTGCCTTTTTTAGGCTTTCATTTCAATAATTATTTTGACAATGCTTCATTGGTTGATTTCTAAGCACTGACTGAAGGAGCACCAACCCCTCTATTTAGAGACACCAATATCAAGGAGCACCAACCCCTTTTATTTTTTTTCAATAGAACATACAATAATACATAGGATATCTTTGTTTCTTTGATTTCTGTCAAGTGCCTCTTGACAAACAATGTGTTGAATTCTCAAATGTCAATTTTGACACTTCAGAGTTCCACCCATTATCAATCCTTAAGACAACTTGAGGAAAATATTGTTATAGTCTCACTACAACTTCTCATAAAAATTTATTATCATTGGTGTGTTCAAATTTCTTTTGTCACACTCTATTTCATACATTTTTCATGATACTGTACCAAAACAGTTAACACACAGTGTTTTCCTAAATTTTCAGCATCAAAATATAATTACCCCATTTCCACACTAAATACAACTGGATTTTTTAATTTTTAGGTTTATCAGAGATGATTAACCCCTAATCTCCCCGTTTTCCTCTTTTTACATTTTACATCATTACATCCCATGAAGGGTTACAACAGTTGCTCATTTTTCACTTTCAAAGAATTACTGAAAGATGATTATCATGTTACCATTTTATAGATGAGCAAAAATGACATATGTTACCGTGATCAGGAAGGATCATTCTGAATAAGGTCTTTTGACTAGAGTACTCAAGCATTGTACAAATATAATAGGCAGACTGAAACCTGTTCTCACAAGCAGCCTACACAAGCAATGCTAAAAACAAAATAGCATAACATCTATAGTAAACCAAATCTTCAACTTTCATGTAGAAGAAAACACTTATCCCTTATTAACCTTTCCAGTAAAGGTAATGGTTCTACAAAGATAAATACATGTATAACCGTGAAGACCAGAAAATAATTTTCCATGAATAATTTACCAAAACTGCAGAGGAGCTGAGCAACCCATGCCACATTGCTATTTTGAGTATTAACCTGATGCCAAGAATCTGACAAGAGAAATGACCATGGTGATGGTCTTTCAAGCTTCCCCATTCGTTGTCCAAGAGTTGTAGAAAAATAGTCAATTTCACAATGAAACGACCAAGAGAGTGATTCCATGGTGGCAACAAGAATAGGGTTCCAAACTCTTGAACAAGTGAAGCACAAGTTTTTCCCTAAAATTCCAAAGCAATCAATCAAAAAATTTTACCAAGATTGATATCATTTGAAGTCCGAGAGGACTATCATTAATAAATCAAAAAATTCAATGTATCATTTGACATCCGCTTCCTTACCGCACAACCGCGGTCTCCCTTCGAACTACCCATGGTATAGCGGTAGCTCCTTCCATAGCACTAAATTTTTCCACTATGCTACCATGGTTACTCTTCTAACAGCTCACGATATAGCAATAACTGTCTTGCTTTCTGCTAGCTATTTCAATCGCACTATCGTAGTTTCCCTTCTGACAACCCATGGTGTAGCAGTAGATGTCTTGCTTTCCACTAGCAATTTTCACCGCACTATCACAGTGTAGCGCTAGTTGTCTTGCTTGCCGCTAATAGCTTTCACCACACTACCATGATTACCTTTCTAACTGCCTACAGTGTAGCAGTAGCTGTCTTGCTTGCTGCTAACAGCTTTCACTGCATTACCGCGGTTACCAACTTAACTATCAGCGGTACCACATAAGATGTCTGCAGCCTTACCAAAGACAAGTTTTATACCTATTGTCGGCTTTTAAGCCTTGTCCATTTGCTATCATTAACCCAAATGCAATATTATATGCATTCCTATAGTGTGCCAAAAAAATTTAATGCCAGAAGATATTCAAAAATATCAATGTCGATTGCCACCTTGTTATATTTAATGTTATATAATGTGCCAATGCCAAATGTCCAATAATTGATGAGGTATAGTGAAGAATAATTTTGCATGTTAAATTCACAATTCCATTTCACATACCATAAACCATTATCAGTTGATTAAGGAAACCCCATAGGGTTTTCTTAAAACTGAAAAGCAACCTGATCAATAGAACAAAGAACCTATAACCAGAGTACCTCAACCAAGATCTGCACATGGAGTCAAGATATCAGTGCCACCATATATAGTATCCAAAGTGAAGAAAATATGCCAATTAGAAAAGAAGATCAACTAAGTAAACCATCACCAAGATGCCAAACTGTAGTACAAATTGTCATCAAGGAAAAATTAGCACAATAGAGATTCATCAATTTTGAGATGTTATGGTGTGATTGGAGATGATGTTCCATATAATTTGATATTGTTTGAGGTTGTTTGATACCGTTCAATTCCGTTTGATGTTGTTCATTGTCGTTTGATGTTGTTCGATTATATTTGATATTGTTCAAGGTGTGTAGTAGGTGTCAAGTCAATTTTACAAGAATGTGTGAGGGGGAGAACGCTAGACTAGAAGATGGATCAAACATGTTAAATCAAAGAATCTAAGATAAGATTTACGTATTAATCTAAGATCTTAACCTATACATACAAAATGAAACTAATCTATCCTAACATGCATAAAAAAATTTATGATTGCAAAATGAATGTGTAAAGCAACATAGCATTACCATCATGTAGTGGAGTGTATTTTCCTGATGTTGGGTTTTTCTTATTACCACAAAGCCTCAAAATTTTGTGTGCAAAAGCTTTATGATGGTTGTTTTGGTTGGTTGATTGAGGAAAAAGTGAAGCTCTATCAATTTTGTTCTTGACAACACTTCATTGCTCAATGTATGTTGATTCTATGATCCATATTTGTGAGGAAAGGGGTTTGTTATATAGAAAATGATAATTGAAATGGATGATCAAGATCATTTTGAAGAATATCCATCTCAATGATCAGAGTGTGTTGAGAAGATTTAGACATGAGAAAATTGTGCAAAGTTGAGGTAGGGATATTTAAAAAAAAGACAGGTGGGAATCCAGGGCGGAGTTTGGGGGATTTGATTGCGGGTGAATATGGAGCCGTGGGACTGTGGCGGTGAGGTATTGTGTCATGTAGCTGAAACCAGTGTGATATAGCACCGCGTAGGCTAGTTTTCCTGTATCTGTAGGAAAACATTAGAAAACGCAGAATTTCAAAAATGTGAGTGAATTTTTCGATTGTTGCCCTCCTTCTAGTGCCAAAATGTGAATCCCTAAACCTGCAAAAGCACAAAGATGACAAACATTGTTAGTGTTAGATCAAAATACATGCAAAGAGTGAAGGATTCCCCATGAAATCTACCTATTTAAACTAGTGTTAGGAAATTAAGAACAAAACTCAAATATAAAAGAAATTAAATCTTAATCTAGCCAATAGTATGATGATCTTATGGGGGAATTGGTGCCAATGATGTGTTGCAATTGGTGCTTTCCCAATTCCTATGGTTGCAATGTAGATTGATGAAGAAATGGTCAAATCTCCAAAGATATTTGAGCATAACCTTGGTGCAAATGTGAAAATGTGAGGTATGTTTGGATCCAATGAGAAAAATTAGTTCTCAATTGAAGAGAGTAACTTTGCATGTGAATTGTGGATGAAGATTGAGAGGAGAGGTCTCCAATTTATAGACTTCTATTTGGAAGAAGTGAGAAAGATTGAGCAATGTAGGACAAAGGATAACCCAATGGCATTGTGCCCCTTTTCCACATGTGATTGGATGAGGAATGAACACATTTTGGCCAATGTGTATGATAAATGCATAAATTTGAATTTGAAATGGTGAGTTGACATGTTGAAGGGGGGAGAGAAATTAATTTAATGTCACTTGGCTCAAGACCAAGGACATGTAAGAGAACTTGAATGCCTTGTTGGAAGGACCAAGTCCACTTGGCCTTTTTGAATTCAAATAAGGGAATATTCCCTTTTGATGCTTTGTGATGGAAAATAAAAGAATTAATAAATCAAAGTAATTGATTTATTGTGCAACTTGCATTCTCTAGAGGATTTTAGTGAGAGGGATTAACTTAGTCATTGTTTTGATTAATTTGATGAAGAATTAGGTGATGTGAGTGAAAAAAGATAACAAGGTGCCCGACAGGCCAGAAATGCCCCAGAATGCCCAAAAAATGCATTAAAATGCCAGAAGGGATGAAGAATGACCTTTGATTAGGTGAAAACGGGATCAGGGTAAAAAACCCCCTTCGGAATGTCAAATTAGGTCAAAAAAAAAAAACCCTAGTTTTCGAGCTTAAATATACCTCAAGGGGTCATTTTCAAAATATTTGCACTCTTAACCTTGAAGAAATTAACATTCGAGCTCTGAGTCCCAGAAAAAATGGTGCAATGCGAGCTTCCACTACACGTGTCAGAGTGGGTACAAGTATTTAACCAACCAGTCACCACAGGACCAGTGGTATGTACCCCTATCCCACTTTTAATTTTCTCTTTTTACATGCATTTAATAGGGTTTAAGTACAGTCGAGCTGGCGCGATGCGATATTGCGTTGCAGAAGCTCTCCAAACTAGTCCGCATGGTCCCATATAGGGCCGCATGTGCATAGAGCACCGCATAGCACAATTTATGCTTAGGGAAATTCAATTGTTAAAGTCGGTCGCCTGCCCAAACAACGTCGCGTGGCCAGTTAGCTATCTAAGTCCACCGCATGATTTAATGTGCTATCTAAATCCCCCGCGCGACGCAGTTTGGATACTTCCAAACTGCCCCGCTTTTGCAAACAACGGCACTTTTTCTATTTCAAAAGAGAAAGATGATATGAACACCAAAAATTTCCAGGGGAGCTAACGTGGTACTTTTCCTTGCACAGGAGACACCTAAGGTTATTCATTCGAGGGAGAACCAATGGCCAGTACTTGAGCGATTAGCCGATATGCACATATTTCTTTAGGAGTAGCTTGGGATGCTTGGTCTGTGGTTTGTTACTTACATCCCTCCTGTGTGAGCACATCTAGGTACGATGCATGTTTTGGCCAAGTGGTGGCATAGCGAGACCTCATTCTTTCATCTTCCTGCTGGTGAGCCCATTATCACTCTTGAGGATGTCTGGCGCATCCTTCGACTACCTATTCATGAAGAGCGAGTGATTTACGATTTGGAGGAGGGGAGGGATGCTTGCTTCAATTTTATAGGTGTGGACAAGCTCATGCTCTATGACAATTAGATAGATTTGGAGAGATACCAGGGTATAGCCCCTACTTACAACCTTATTCTAGCCGCCATTATTTCTGGCCTTGTAGCTCCTAATCGGTGTGACCAATATTTCATTCCGGGTTGGGGACTAGCATGGTAGTAGATGTGCGCTTGTTGTGCGTTATGCCTAGGGACTAGTGCTGTTGGCCTCCCTGTACAAATATTTACATGAGTTTTCTTATTTGGAGGGTCGGGCTCTTGGGGCTGGATTGACTCTTCTTCACGTTTGGGCTTGTGAGCGGATTCCATTACTTCGCCTATTTGTGACACCACTTCCTTTAGATATTGATGACCCTTTGGTGTGGCGGTATGGTGAGGTGATGATTTGCTTCAGCCACATGGGTACAAACGACATAGCTCACTAGCGGCGGGTTCTGGATGAGATGACAGTATTCATTTGGAGGTCATATATGGGTATGGGCCCATGGATGGATGATGCAGAGCAACTCTTCTTTGCTTGCCAGGACAAACTTATACAGGGTCGAGAGCATACTTTCATAGAGAGATATCTTCCAGATAGAGTGGCCAAACAGTTTGGGGAGGTGTAGGATATACCCGGTGCTCAGTATACAACCATCTTTTCCCATATGGCAAGGGAGGCAGCATGGGGACAACCCATTCCAACAAACGAGGCAGTGACTTCGTTCAAGCAGTTGGTGGCTCAGCCTTGGGCATACGATCAGGGGCCAGCAAACGTAGGGGTGAATCCAGTGTATAGGGTATGGTTCAGGCTGTCTATGAGATTGACAGTTCTGAGGACAATGCTTCCTCATCACAGGCCAAGAGGTAGGTCAATGGGTAGGGGTCGAGGAGGTGTACTACCTCCTCAACAGTCACCTCCGAGGGATCCCATACAACATGTAATGGGATAGGATGGGTAGCCTCATCTGGGCAGATAGGATGGGCAGCCCCATGTGGCAGGATAGGATGAGCAGCCTCATGTGCTAGCATAGCCGCAACCGCTAGTACAACCGACAGGACAGCCAGTGGGCCAGCTAGATGCCCATGACATATTGATTTAGCAGTTATAGGGACAAGTACAGGTTTTGACAGCTGAGCGGGATGAGGCCCGACATTGGGTTGCTACGGTTACTGGAGAGAGAGACCTGGCATGATCCGAGAGGGATCAGGAGGTGGGCTGACTAAGATAGTTAGAGAGTGTTGGTTCCACATCCCGGGGCCGATCGATCGATATTCAAGATTATAGGGATGCTATCCGAGAGGCTGAGTACTATCGACATCAATATCGATAGGTAGTACCATCCGATCGTAGGGTGCCAGACTTTTCTCAGCAGACAGGGAGGCAACCGATAGAGGCACATGGTGAGAGATAGGAAGGGAAGGGTAGCAGCTAGTAGGGCCTGCCCCCCTTTTGATCACATGACAATTTATTTCATTTTTGATATACAAGCTACAGTATTTTGGCCTTATTGTATTCTGTACTTGATGTACACTTGATCCAATTTGTATCATAATAGTATTTTTTTGATGGTATATATGAGATGATTCGCTCTTTTATGATATGTATGGTCCACACGTATGATATGCAAATGTATGATGCTTATGAGATGTTATGAGATGTTTCTATTCCTATGTTTACGTGATGTAATGTATGTAATCGATGCATTTTCTTTTGTGTATTTTCTGTGTTTTAATGATGTGATGCATATTAATGATGGTAATGAATGCAAATGGTAATGGTTGTGAATGATTATGTATGATGTAATGTGTTTTAATACTGATGATCATGTGGATGTAGGGTGTATGCATGGGCGATGCTTTGATTACTATTATGATACTATGTTAGTGTGGAAAGAAGATAGAAGAAACGCAGAATTAATGAATTAGTTAGGATGGAGATGATGATTTACATTGCTAGAAATTGAGATTTTCAAAGGGTCAATTGCATTATGTTTGATAACACACATAGGTACAATGCATCAAGGTATAAAGGACCAGGATGGCATTGTACCTAGTGTGATGAACTTTGACTCATCAAACAAATAGGAGTATTCTTGTTCACACTTAGCATGCATACTTCATTTAGGATGTAGTTCAGACATCTTGGACCAAAACACATAAAAGCAAGCTTTCCTATGTGGTCAACAAGATATCTAAAATATCCTCCCTACAAACCAAACAAAACATGCACAACTAGGTTATTTTACAAGCATATCCCACAAGTATAGTAGATAAAAAAGATAATGATCATTGCCCCATTCCTTTCTCTCTAAACCTATTTTGTTTAGGCATCATCGAGAGGTCCTTGGAATGAGCATAAAATAAGATAAGTCTAAACAAGACCAAAATAAAGTAAACAAACAAGCTAATGTTCTTCGTACCACTAGCCAAGAATAACTACTGTGAGGGGTACCTGATGCTTATGTCCATCGTAGGAAAGCTTCATCCTAGGACATGTAGTGATCAGGTTTTTCATGGGACTAATTGGGTGATAAGCTATTGATACTCCGAGTTGACCAAATTGCTTGCTTATTGACTTAGACTTCCAAGACTTTTGATGATTGGGGGTTTACTTTAGAACCTACTAAACTTGCTTCTAATTGACTCACCAAAGGGTGAAAGCGATGACCGATTTTATTATGAATGAAGACAAATCACGAGTGAAAGCAAGATGAAATGGATGCACCATTTTGGTTTTTTTGATATTTTGAGGTTGTTTTTGGTATTTTCACATTTTTCAATGTTTTTGACATTTTTTGATTTACGAAAAATAGACTAACTTAAAGACCTATCCTAGGGGTCTCGGGAGCTGATCCATAGATGAGCCTTTCCTATGTTATACACGTAGAGACCATGTAGTTTGATTGATGACAACTGACTTGACGATAAGATAGACAAATGGATTGCCTTTTTATTGCTTAAAGAACTGACTTAAGATGCAGAGTAGATGGGAAAATGGATTGGCGATGTGATGGACACCTAAAGGACTGACCCTAACTATCTTGGGGGATGATCAAAGATCAACCTTGCCTACATTCAAGCTCAAAGACGATGTAGTTCGATGAGGTAAAAACTGACAAGACTAAAAAAAAGGTGAATTTTTTGAAGATTTTTTGATATTTCGACATGTTTTTGGATTTTTTGAATGATTTGGATATTTTTGGATGTTTCTGATTTTGAAGAAGATCACGAGAATATACACGAATCCAATGTGTGTGTGGGAACATCCCCTCAGTGTGGTGTGATATACTACTTCGATAAAGGTAGGACAAACTGGCCTTAAGAATGCCAAGTAGTTCCATGGTGGAATATGGTATGGATGCGAGCAGATAGGTGGATGGATGATTTGAGATGCAATGGAATGAATCAGTCATGTAGATCCTGGTAGATGGGGGGGTGCTTTATTTACACTTGGTGCCTGTTTGCTAGGTTTTCACCAAGGTACTTGTCCAAAGCACCACTGAAGTGGTTTTCACCATAGGACGAATTTTATTCTCTTTACTATTTTTAATCCTTTTTCTGATTTTTTTGGATTTTTGCAATTTTTGATTTTTTTATTGTCACCAAGATGCCTATTTTCTAGGTTTTCATCAAGGTACCCATTTTTTCAGGACTTTTTCTGATTATTTTTGTATTTTTTGGTTCTATACCTTGCAAGATTTAGGCATAAATTTTTTTGAGGTGAGAGTTATTCATGGGCTCCTGTAGGGGCTCGCCTTTCGGTGTCGACAAATGATATGCCCCTGATTTGTAACTTGCAGTGATAACAAAGGGTCTTAGCCAGTTGGGCTCAAACTTCCCTTTTGTATATGGATTTGGCACATTCTTTTGGTTTTCTTTCAGTACCAGGTCACCAACTTGAAAAGTGCGTTGTCTGATCTTCTTGTTGTAGCTCCTTTTTTAGGCAATTTTGGTACACTTGTAGATGATTTAAGGCATCCATGCACCTTTCATCTACTAATTCTAGTTCATTCAGTCTTGTAAACCTGTATTCCTCATCCATGATGAGGTTTTGTAGTGATATCCTCAGTGACGGGAGCTCGATCTCAATAGGGAGGATGGCTTCTGATCCATAGACCAGAGAGAATGGGGTGGCACCTGTTGGTGTGCAGATGCTGGTGCAATAGGCCCATAAGGCAAGATTTAGCTGTAGATGCTAGTCATGACCAAATTCATTGACTATTTTCTTGAGGATTTTTAGAATGGTTTTATTTGTAGCTTCTGCTTGGCCATTGCCTTGTGGATAGTATGGAGTGGAAAAGTGGTGTTGGATTTTGAATTTTTCACATAAATCATGGATGTCCTGATTTTTGAAGGGCATCCCATTATTAAAGATAATTGATTGGGGAACACCATATTAGAAAATGAGGTAGTTCAGGATGAACTTGGATATTTGTTTTCCCATGAAGTAGTTCATGGGAATTGCTTTGACCCACTTTGTGAAATATTCAGTGGCAATGATAATGAACTTGTGGCCATTAGATGAGGTGGGCGATATTTTTCCAATGAGATCGAGCCCCCACTGTGAAAAGGGCCAAGGTGTAATAATGGGATGCAGTTCTTGAGCTAGTGCATGAATTAGGTCTCCATGCTGTTGGCATTACAGGCATTTTCTGACAAAGTTGTGTTCTTATCTCTCCATCATTGACCAATAGTACTCGGTTCTCAGCAAATTTTTAGCCAAGGTCATACCACTCGAGTGTGACCCGCACGTGCCATTGTTTACCTTAGTTAGAAGAGTCACAGCCTCCTCAGGTTTTAAACAACGTAGCAAGGTTCCCTCGATACTTCTACGGAAGAGGGTCTCCCCTAAGATGACGAATCGTGAAGACCTTTTGAAAAAAGTACGTTTTAGGTTTGGGGTGATGTCAGTTGGGAGGATTCCTAACTTTAGGTAGGTGTATATATCATGATACCAAAGATCACTAGGACCAACGAGTTCACACACGTATTCTGACTTTGGTACCTCAAATGTGGGTATGAGAAGTTGCTCTACCAGGAATTCATGTTTTAAGACGTTGCGAGGGATGTCTAGTAAGGATCCAATTGTCGCTATTGCATCGGCTGTTGTGTTGTTTATTCTTGGTATTTGCTCTAAGGTGATGTCAATGAATGAATCTTTCAAGCTTTCTACCACCTTCTTGTATGGTGCGAGCTTATCATCCTTGGTTTGGTATTCACCTGTGACTTGGTTGATGATAAGTTGTGAGTCCCCATAGACTTTTAGTGCCATGATTTGCCACTGTGCTACAATCTTGAGGCCTATGGTCAAAGCCTTGTATTCTGCAATATTGTTGGTATAGGGGAATGCCAATTTGTATGATCTGGGTATACAGTATCCTTACGGGGTGATGAAGAACATGCCAACTCCTGATCCATGTTGTGTGTGGGAGCCATCGAAGTATAATTTCTAGTGGTCGGCTACACCAAGGTTGAAAAGGGACTCATCTGGGAATTCTGATATGAGTGGGTTCTCTATGTAGATGGGAGCTTCTGTGAGCTGATCCACAATGACTTGTCCTTTTATGGCTTTTCGTTCTACATACTCGATATCATGTTCAGACAATATCATTACCCACTTAGCCATTCTACCTATAAGCATTGCTTTTGACAATAGGTATTTTAGAGGGTCTATCTTGGCAATCAAATTGATTTGATGAGCTAGCATGTAGTGTCTAAACTTCTAAGGTACAAATACCAGTGCTAGACAAGCCTTTTCTATTGATGTGTAATTGAGCTCATGCCCCACCATTGTTTTGCTGATGTAGTAGATAGCCCGCTAGGTTCCCTTTTCATCCTGTTGTGCTAAAAGGGCCCCAAGGGCGGCTGTTGTTGCTGAGATATACAAAATAAATGGATTCCTAACAATTGGTGGCATCAACACAGGTGGTGTAAGTAGATATTCTTTTATTTTACTAAATTCTTGCTCACATTTTTTGTCCCATCTGAAAGCTACAACCTTGTGAAGCAGGTGTGAATAGGCAATCTGCTTATCTGCTAGTTGTGCTATGAATCTTTGGATGGACTGGAGCCTACCTTGTAATCCTCTTAGTTGTTTTAACATTCTTGGTGCTTCCATTTCAAGGATTTATTTTACCTTTGTAGGGTCTAATTCTATCCCTCTCATTTAAACTATGTATCCCAGCAACTTTCCTGATTGTACCCCAAAGACACACTTCTTCGAGTTGAGTCTGACTTTGTATTGTTCTAGCCTGTCAAAGATAGCACTTAGAGTTGTTACATTGTCCTATCACTTTTTGATTTAGCCAGTATGTCATCCACATAGTCTTCGATTGTTTTATGGATCATGTCATGGAAGATCAATGTCATTGCTCTTTGGTATGTATCTCCTGCATTTTTCAACCTAAATGGCATTACGTTCCAGTAGTAAGTGCCCCAAGGACATGTAAAGGTTGTCTTATGTTGGTCTTCCTTTTCTATCATTATCTGATTATACCCTGAGAAGCCATTCATTAGGGATAGCATTTCATTTCCGGCCGTCATATCCACTATCATGTCATTGTTAGGAAATGGAAAATCATCCTTAGGACATGCTTTGTTTAAGTCTTTGAAATCAGTGCAGATGTGGATGCCCCCTTTTGGTTTTGAGATAGGTACAAGATTTTATACCCATTCTAGATAGTCGATCAAGCGTATGAAGCCAACATCCAGAAGTTTTTGTAGCTCAATCTTTATGAGTAGGGCTATTTGTGGGTGCATCTTCCTTAGCTTTTGTTTGACTGGTTTTGCTTCGAGGTAAATAGCCAAATGATGAACTACTACTTCAGGATCTAGACCTAGCATGTTAGCATAGGTCCACACAAAATTTACCTTTCTTTCTTTTAGGAATGCTACCAACAGTTCTTGTTCTTTTGTTTGAAGTGTTTGAGTGTAGAATGTGATTTGCGGCTCTATTTATGTTCCTAAGTTGATAGGGTTGCACTGTTCTGCCAATACTGCTGATTTCTCCTGATGTAGAGTAGTAGGGGGAAGATTGAATCCTTCATCCCCTAGCACCTCAGAGAGGTTTTCACCATTGGATGCATCCTTTATTTTTACTATTTTATGGTTAGAGAGCACCACAGTGTGGTTTTCACTCACTAACTCCAAGCTTATTCTCGATATTTTTCTTTTGTGACTGAAGGACTCAATCATCTCCCCATAGTATGTCTATGTGTTTAGTGTGATGTTGAATCCATCCTTGTGATCCTTGTATGGAACTATATCCCTTAATCCCATGAATTTTGAGAGGGCCTTATCATTTTTGAATGAGTCGAGAATCGATGGTCCCCGTTGGTCGTGATCGATGAGTTGGGGGTGTACTAACGTGATTCAGTGGTTTGGTTGGTTTGACTCAACTGTGGAGGAACTTATCATTAACAAGGTGGAATCCTCAAAAAGCCTAGGGAGACTTGCTATCGTATCCTCATCATCACTACTATCACAAACATCGGTGACGTCAAAGGTGTAATTATCGAGTGGGATCCCTAAGCAAATGGGTGGCCTAGGAGTGGTTGTTGTTATCTGAGGACAGGTCCTGACTGCTCTTCTAGGAGTACCTCTACCACGCACGGTTATACTCGGAGGATTATAGCTGAGGCCAAGGTTTTACATTCTTCTTTCTACGATGATGGGCTCCAACCATCCATCACTGTTTCTTCCTAGGCTCTCATTCCTGTTATAGCCCATACCAAACATCATTTGTAACCCTCTATTGGTTTCCTCCATGGGTAGGGTGGGGGTGGGTCTTTCATCTTGGTATAGTGTGTTCAAGATTTCTTCTTCATCCACATTCTCCCGACTGAGATCCCCCCAATGATGGAATCCAAAGGGTTCTGCTCTAATAGTGTGGACAAGTGTTTGAACCAGCTGGGGTTGCCCATGTGACCTAGGAGATTGTGGTAACTCTCCTACAACAAAAGAATTCCTCCTCATTCTATAATCACCACATCCATTGTCCTGTATCATGTTCTTAATGTCAGATATGTTAGGTATGGTGGGTGTCTCTGTCACAGAAGTGGAGGCGAGATTGGCTAGGTCTATGTATGAAGTAGATGGTCCTTCATCATTTTTGGGTACTTGAGGGATCTTGTAAAACTTGGCTTCCAAGTTTTTGCAATAGGCAAAAGGTTTGAGATCCCCATGTATATAACCTCCTCATTCTGATGTGAGAACTTAATGCACTGGTGATAAGTTAAGGCCACTACCTTCATTCCATGTATCCATGGGCATCCCGGGAGGATTTTGTATGGTAGATCGAGGTCAAGAACCTGACAGGTGGTTTCCATGGTTGCTGGCCCCACTTAAATGGGGATCTTGATAGTGCCCTAAGACACTCTTTCGTGGTCATCATATGCTCTTATTCTGATGCTTTTTCTCTTTTTGATGGTATCCTCAACCAATCCCAATTTATTTATAAGATTTAGCGAACAAATATTAAGTCCTGCACCTCCATCTATGAGGACTCTTTTGAATTTCTTTTTTATGTATTAGTACTTGGAGGTGGAGTGCATGGTTATGAGATGGCTGCGGGGGGAAATCTTGGTCTGAAAATGTAATGAGATTTGGGGTAACGATATTACCCACCATAGCCTGAAATTTCTCTGTGTCAAGGGTGGTAGTAATGGTAGATGTGGCTAGCGCTTCATCAAGGATCTTCCTATGGGCGGCGGATATTTTCAATAATTCCATGATGGAGATTTGGGCGGGTGTTCTTTTCAACTGGTCAATGACATTGTAATCATAGGGGATGACCTTTATATTGGAAATGGGGGTCTTAGCAGGTGCCCCAACGATGGTATCCTTTCCACCTCATGTGGTGACTCCATAGTCATTGTTGGCTTCCTTGATATTTATGACGGTGACCATTTCATCAACGCATCCAACTATCTCTTTGTATACTAGATTAGCGCTAGCATATTTTTGCTTGCCCTTATTATTTCCTTGATTATTTCCTTGGTTAGGATTTGGCATCGGATTCGTGTAAATTTTTAGGTCTTGGTTTTCAGTCGGTTTCTCGATGTTGATGACCTTGTCCTCAATGAGGTCTTGGATGATGTTTTTGAGTCATGCAATTGGCGGTGGTGTGTCATTTCAATTTGTGAAAGTCACAAAGGAGATTCTCATTGTACCATGGTGGTTTGGTCATGGGCTCTGTGTATTGCTCGGAGTTAGATATCTTGATTGGATTCTCTTTGACCAGCTTCTTCATTACAGACTCAATCGATTCACCAAGAGTTGTGAACTTCGTCTTGGGGGGAAACTTGTTGCGGGGAGGTAGTCTTCCTTGATTACCCAAATTATTGTTTTGATTGGTGGAAGGTGGTTGTGACTGTGCTAATACCACATTAGTCTGCACATTGTTGTGATTATGATTTTGTGGTTGATGATGGTTTTGGGTATTCTACTTGGGAGCACTGATGACCACTTTAGCATCGACCACGTCATCATTCATGATATTTTTATTCCTCAACCATGTTCAAGGTTTATCATTGTAATTGTTAGATAGGCGGTTGTCCTACAGTGGAGTAAATGTTGGTGCACCTCCTCACACAGTAAGGCTCTGTCGATGTTGAGCACCTTTGGAATCAGTTGATCGTATGATGTGATGCACTGCATTTTTAAGTAAAATGCCAAGTTTTCATCTAGATTGGCTATGATGGTGCAGACTTGTTGTTCCTCTGGCATGATCCACTTGCTTTGATTAGCCTTGGATTGCCATCTTTGCAAGAAGGATGTGAATAGCTCTCCTTTTCCTTGTTTGAGTGCGGATAGTTCTTCCAAACTAACATATGTGCCCATATTGAAAGGATAATTCTTAAGGAAAGCCTCCACTATTTCCTTGAATGTTTTAATGCCTGGGGGTAGACGAGAAAACCATTCCATAATTGGACCAGTCAGGCTTCGAGGGAAGAGTCACATTAGATACATGTCATCATATGTGACTTCCATGCAGTGCACCTGAAATTCCCTGATGTGGTTTTCAGGGTTGCTCATTCCATTGTATTTATCAAATTTGGGGATCTCAAATACCTTTGGGAACAATACCATGGTGAGACCCCTATTGAATGGATAAGGGCACAAATTGCCTAGTGTCCTTGTGGTTATTCCTACTTGTAAGTCCAACACCTACTGTGAGAGCAGCTTGATTTGTGTTGCAACATCCTTGCTCAGATCGGGGGGTGGGATGAATGAGTTGTGAGGTGTTTGATGGGTGAGGAGAGTACTAGTGGGTGTTTTCTGCAAGCTCGGTTGTGCATTTAAATCTTGATGGTATGCCTGCATTTGTGTCAACAACACTTGTTGTTGATCCTATTGCGCTTGTTGTTGGTCCATATGTTGTTGTTCCCATGAGGCCTGTTGTTGGTCAATCTGTTGTTGAGCTAGTAAAGCTTGTTGTTGGTCTATCTATTGTTGCACCAACAAAGCTTGTTGTTGGTCGAGTTGTTTGTCTTGTTGTTGTGCCTGAAATTCTTGCAGGGCTTGTTGGTAGGCTTGCAGATGGATCACTTGAAATTGCACTTGGTATTGTACTTGGGCTTGCACTTGGCTTTAGAGTGAGCTTGGCCTTGCACTTGAGCTTAGGCTTGAGCTTGGGCTTGAGCTTGGGCTTGGGCTTGATTTGGGCTTGGGCTTGAGCTTGAGCTTGAGCTTAGGCTTGTACTTGGGCTTGCACTTGAGCTTGGGCTTGGGCTTCAGCTTGTTGGAGTACTCTCTGTTGGTTGGCCCTTTGGAGGGTTTGGACTAGTGTGGTAAATGAGTTTGTCATATTGGCTTTTGGTGGGATTGGTGGTGGGATAGGAATCGTGCCAACCATTGTGGCAGGTGGAGGGATTGTGGTGGTGATTGGGATTTGGGTTGTGGGGGGGGGGTGGTTGAGATGATTGGTCCTTGAGATGGTATGCTTTGGGATACTTGAGGACCAATTGTGGTGGCGACTTGTATGGTTGCCACTTGTTGTGATGATGTGGGCAAGAGGAGGGAATTGGGTGTGATGTTTTGATTTCTAGGTTCCAAGAAACCATCAATGTTGATAGGAGGAAAACCCAATCCAAGGGGTGATGTGGTGGCAAATGAAAATGGGGGGAGAAGTGGAATTTTACCTTAGAAAAAAGGATTTACAATGTCAATTGTTTCAAACAAACTTCCTTCTTCAAGTGGTAGAGAAGCTTGTATGTGTGGTTGACAAGCTGGTGCTGCATAGAATGAAGATGAGCCAATGTGGTTATGGAAGGTGAGTGGGATGTATGGGTGGGATGGGTTTTCTGGAATGGATGTGACCGGAGTGGTGGTGATGACTGCTTCTTTGTTAGCCACAAGGCAATGTCTTTGTAATTCTTGGAACATAGCACTCCCCTTGTTCACATTTGACGAGGTTGGTGTGGTGACTGATATGGTGCAAGGTACTTCTTGATAGTTGTTTGACATGGGGTATGTACTTGAAATAGGCACATCTGTACTAGTGCTTGTGTTAAGGTCGGGAGGGGGCATGACCCCTCCTCTTTCTATCGTATTTAGGTATTTGAACATAGCACTGAAAACTTTGTGGTTCTCTGGATTTTGAACCATTTCCATGATTATAGATTGTGTCATCCCCATACCTTTGTTCATGATGTCCTCTTGAGGATTTTGTGATAATAAGGGAGAGTTTCTTGGGGGATTGTTTGATCCTGCTAGGTTCACTTCAGTGTTTAAATGAATCATGTCCATAGAAGTTGATATTTCTCTGATATTCTCCATGTTCTTCTTGTGTTGAGATCTTGTTTGGACCATAAAATAGGGATTTGTTCGATCCTAATCCTTTAGGTCCAAAATAGAAGAACTAGGGAAGCTAAAAGATCAAATATGGTGGTAATGGTGATGGGTTAAATGGATGGGATGAGTGAGTGAAAACCTTTTTGAAATTTTTTTGAATTGATTGACTTATGATAATTTGACTAGATGCGTTAAGTCAAATAGGATTGTTGTGAAGTTGTGTTCCCTAGGAAGTTGTGTTATCCTAGGGGAACTTGCACAAATGGATGGATTGACTAAGTGCATTTAGCTAATGTATTGTGAACTAATAGACTTTAGGAAGTTGTGTTATCCTAAAGAAAATTTTTTTAATGGTTGAGACCATGTTGGCCAGGTGTGTTAAGCCAAGATATGGTGATGTTGATTTAGCCCTCTAAGTTTTAGTGTGATGATTGATTCTAGAGTTCACAAAAGGTTTGATGATGAAGTGGGATTTGATTGATGGAGGAATGAATGGTAATGACAACTTTGATCTTGAACCTTAACCTAGATATGACTCTCTCTACAAAACCTCGGTATTGAAGAACATGCTAGACTTCCTATGGGAAAAAAGAAAACCCTTGAAAAATTTTGGGATTTTGTTGACAATAAAATGCATACAATGTGGGATTATTCCTTGAGGATTTTTTGTAAAAGTTGTATACAAGTCTCTCCCTTACTTCAAGGAGCATCTCAAGGCATTGCTCATGGATTTTTAGACATACTTTCTTGAACTTTGGCTTTGGGATTTTGATCTTGTGGGAAATCATTGGAAACAACACATATGTAGTTCAATTTGTCTCTTTATCTTGGTTTAATGAGATTCTTTCTATCCAAGACAGTTGCTTGCTTAGGTTTCAAACTATATGTCTAGTGTCCCACCTTCTTTCTCATCCCACAAGGTCCTTTGTGTGGAAATTGAGGAAAATAGGGCAAAAGTTCCTTATGTTTAACCTTATTGAAAAAAAATGACGGTAGAATTTGTGCACTTAGAAACCTCTAGGAATATGATTCCTAGGGAAAGCAAGAGTGTCCAAGTTCGTCAAGAGGTATTTGTTTCCCACAAGGTGTTTGAAATTTGAAGGTCTTTGTGTATGTTTTTTTTTCAAATGTTTTCAAGATAAAGCGATGTATTTCTTCCAAGAACATTTTACACTCCTCGGATGATGAGGCAATATCTTGTTGGGTTCCCACTTGGATAAATCCAGCTACGCATATCTTGTGCGAATGGCTAAATTCTTGACCACACTGGCTCCCCTCCATGACACTCACTTATTCAGGTCAGCCAAGCATTAGTACCCATGAATCTCCCATGGCATACTTTTCATTTCCACAACAAGACCGCATGTATAATGTGGGGCGGCTTCAAAGGACATAACCTTTTGCACCAACAAGATAGTCAAGGTTTTGGCCTTTTTCTAAACAAGGGGTTCTAATTCAGGCATTCTATTCATGGGGGATTATCCAACATCGACGAGAGTCCATTGTTGTCCATCTCATCAAAATAATCCTCGTGATTCTTCAATTTTCCTCAAGAATCCACACTTATATACCGATTGGAAGTCGCTTGGATTTAGCATGTTCCCAGTTGGGTCGTTCCCTTGGGTGATTATTTTTTCCCACAAGGCAGGCCCTCTAAGATAAAAAAAAGTGAGCTAACATATCCCATCATTCACACAACCTTTGTTGAAAAACAAAGAAAAAAACCTCCACAATATGTCATGCTCACACTCACATGTTTTGTTCAATTTGAAGTGCCCAAATTGAAATGTGGAGGCAATCTTCTTAACAAGTTAATATTACCAAAATGTTTTTGATTCTCAAGATCACAATGAAGCGTGAGAGAAGTGAATACACATTTTAGGTAATATTAATTTGTAAAGAAGATTGAAAAACATGGAAAATATTGGTTAATTTTAAACCTCAAAGCAATAATGACTTCCTTTTAAGCACCAAAATGAAGTGTGAGTTTGCCTTGTTCAATTGTTACCTTTTAAACAAAATCTGGTGTGTTTGCCTAAAGTTCTTTTTAGCCCCTTGGCAACTTTTGAAAAAAAAATTCATTGTTCTTTTTAGAGCCCAAAGTAAAACTAGTGTTCCTAAGGTCAAATATTTTTCTAACGAATTTCTTAATGAGTGTTAATGAACACTTTTAATGTTTAAAAACACTTTGTTTTGTTGCACATGATGTCATGATGACTCCTTCTTTTGCTCCAACCTGCAAAATAACAAAAAAATAGAGAGCAATAAAGGCAGCAAATCATATTAGAGGTTAAAAATACTCAAAATTTATAAAGCACATGTCAATTAAAAAAATTACTGTCTTCCCTCGACAAAGTTTGAAAAAATGGTGGAGTTTGGAGAAGCGGCGGAGTTTGTAAGAAAGGCAGTGCTATATAGCGTCGTGTGGGTGACTTTGGGTGGCGCTCTATAAAGGTAGAGAGCACAAAAGTGGCATGACAGAGGCCTGCGGTGGAGTTTGTAAGTGGCATGGTTTGGGAATTTGAAATTTTTAGGCGGGAAAGGTGACGCGGTGGAGTTTGGAAAAAAGGGGACGCAAAATAGAGCCGCGAAGATGTAGGCGGCCGAGTTAGGACCTACGTAGTTGAGTTAGGGATTTTTAAAAAAGAAGACAGGTGGTAATCCATGGCAGAGTTTGGGGGTTTCGACTATGGGTGAATATGGAGCCGCAGGACTGTGGTAGCGAAGTATTGCGCCACGCAGCTAAAAGTGGCGCGATATAGCACCGCGCGAGCTAGTTTGCCTGTATCTGTAGGAAAACATTAGAAAATGCAAAATTTCAAAAACATGAGTGAAATTTTTGATTGCTGCCCTCCTTCTAGTGCCAAAATGTGAATCCCTAAACCTACAAAAGCACAAAGATGACAAACATTGTTAGTGTTAGATCAAAATGCATGCAAAGAGTGAAGGATTCCCCATGAAATCCACCTATTTAAACTAGTGTTAGGAAATTAAGAACAAAACTCAAATATAAAAGAAATGAAATCCTAATCTAGCCAATAGTATGATGTTCTTATGGGGGAATTGGTGCCAATGATGTGTTGCAATTGGCCCTTTCCCAATTCCTATGGTTGCAATGTAGATTGATGAAGAAATGGTCAAATCTCCAAAGATATTTGAGCATAACCTTGGTGCAAATATGAAAATGTGAGGTATGCTTGGATGTAATGAGCAAAATTAGTTCTCAATTGAAGAGAGTAACTTTGCATGTGAATTGTAGATGAAGATTGAGAGGAAAGGTCTCCAATTTATAAGCTTCTATTTGGAATAAGTGAGAAAGATTGAGCAATGTGGAACAAAGGATAACCCAATGGCATTGTGCCACTTGTCCACATGTGACTGGATGAGGAATGAGCACATTTTGGCCAATGTGCATGATAAATGGATAAATTTGAATTTGAAATGGTGAGTTGACATGTTGAAGGGGGAAGAGAAATGAATTTAATGTCACTTGGATCAAGACCAAGGACATGTAAGAGAACTTGAATGCCTTGTTGGAAGGACCAAGTCCACTTGGCCTTTTTGAATTCAAATAAGGGAATATTCCCTTTTGATGCTTTGTGAGGGAAAATAAAAGAATTAATAAATCAAAGTAATTGATTTATTGTGCAACTTGCATTCTCT
Source organism: Sequoiadendron giganteum (assembly GCA_007115665.2). Classification (NCBI taxonomy): domain Eukaryota; kingdom Viridiplantae; phylum Streptophyta; class Pinopsida; order Cupressales; family Cupressaceae; genus Sequoiadendron; species Sequoiadendron giganteum. The sequence continues at coordinate 262,445,587 of CM021106.1, forward strand.
AGAGGATTTTAGTGAAAGGGATTAACTTAATCATTGTTTTGATTAATTTGATGAAGAATTAGGTGATGTGACAATTTGGACTTAGATTTATGAATTGATTTAAGTCAAGAATTGAGAGGAAATGATTTATTAAATAAATGATTTGATTTATTTAATCAAGAAGGAATGTGTTAGATTAAATCAAATAAGGTTTTAATTTATTTAATTTAATAAGAGGACTTTAGAGATTTAAATTAAATAAAATGATTTATTTAGTTAAACAGAGATGTAAGGTTAATTGAATTAAATTGATTTAATTTAATCACTGATAGAGGAAGACTTAATCCAATAAATAGTGATTTATTGAATTAAAAGATAGAAAGTGATGAAATGCTGAGAATGTGATTTAAGAGGAAACATTATTAGTAATCGGGATTAGGTGTGCCAAAAAGAACTTGTACATTTTCCATGTCTACAAATAGTTTGATTTAATTATTCAAATTTTGGAGGGAAAGTGTCGTAATTAAATTATTATTTAATAATTTGATCCACTTAGTGGAATAAAGTGATTTAGTGATGTAATTAAATAATTGGCATTATTCAATTAATCAAGATGAAATAAATTTAGATTAGGAATTTATTAAATAAATGTGATTTATTTAATTGGTTGAAATGATGAAACTTGAATTAATTAAATAGTGATATTTTATTTAATCAATAGAGGATTTATGATTTTTTTGGAGTTTATTAAATAAATGAAATTTATTTAATTTTTTTGAAATGATAAAAAATTAAATTAATTAAATAATCTTGTATTATTCAATTAATAGAGGAATTATGGTTTTTGATGCCATTTTTATGTGGTGCGATGTGAGAACGTTGTGATATGACTATGAGATGATCTAAGATATTACTAGATAATTCTGAGATGTTTCGGGGTGATTTCAAGATGATTCGAGACATTACAAGATGATTCTAAGCTATTATGAGATGTTATGGGATGATTATAAGCCATTTTGAGATGTTATGGGATGATTCTGAGTCATTCTTAGTTGTTACAGGATGATTTTGAGTCATTCTAAGATGTTATGGGATGATTCAGAGTCATTCTTAGATGTTATAGGATGATTTTGAGTCATTCTGAGATGTTATAGGATTATTACGAGTCATGCAAAGATGTTATAGGATGATTCTCAGTCATTTCAAGATGTTACAAGATGGTTCTGAGTCATTATGAGATGTTATGGGATGATTCTGAGTCATTCTGAGATGTTATAGAATGATTGGAGACGTTGTTCCATATTATTTGATGTTGTTTGAGGTTGTTCGATGTTGTTTGATACCATTCAAATTTTTTGATGTTGTTTGCTATTGTTTGATGTTGTTCGAGGTGTGTAGTAGGTGCCAAGTCAATTTTACAAGAATGTATGAGGGGGAGAACGTTAGACCGAAAGACGGATCAAACATGTTAAATCTAAGAATCTAAGCTAAGATTAACATATTAATCTAAGATCTTAACCTACACATATGAAATGAATCTATGATTACAAAATCAATGTGTAAAAAAACATAGCATTACCATCCTATATTTGAGTGTATTCACTTGAAGCTCTATCGATGGTGTTATTGAAAAAACTTCATTTCTCAATGTATGTTGATTATTCAATCCTTATTTGTGAGGAAAGGGGTATGTTATATAGAAAATGAGATTTGAAATGGACGATCAAGATCGTTTTGAAGAATATCCATATCAATGGTCGGAGTGTGTTGAGAATATTTAGACATGACAAAATTGTGCAAAGTTGATTGCACCATTTTGGTGATTGAGAAGTAGATTGGCTAGTCAAGGATGTGATTGATCAGTTAAAAAATTTAGATTCATCACTTAGTATCCAGATGTCTTAGTTAGAAATCATAATTTTCTTAATTAGAAAATGGGTGAGGAATATGAATTAATTGATTTAATTAATTCATTCCTTTTTGGAGTTGAACGTGCAAATCAAGTTTTAATTTTGCAAACAAAGTTTCATTTGTTTGATTTGATTTTGATTTTTGATAATTGATTTGAATAGCTTGATTTACTTATTCAAAATTTGGAGGGAAAGTGTCGTAATTTAATCCACTTAGGGGAATAAGGTGATTTAGTGACATAATTAAATAATTGGCATTATTTTATCAATCAAGATGAAATAAATTGAGATTAGGACTTTATTAAATAAATGTGATTTATTTAATTGGTCAAAATGATGAAACACGGATTAATTAAATAATTTTGTTTTATGTAATCAATAGAGGATTCAAGGTTTACAAGAGTTTATTAAATAAATGAAATTTATTTAATTTGTCTGAAATGATGATAAAGTGAATTAATTAAATAATATTGTATTATTCAATTAATAAAGGAATTACGATTTTTGATATCGTTTTGATGTGGTACGATGTCAAAATGTTGTGGTATGATTTTGAGATGATCCAAAACATTATAGGATAAATCTAAGATTCTTTGGGGTGATTTCGAGATGATTCAAGACATTACAAGATGATTCTGAGCTATTATGAGATGTTATGAGATGATTCTGAGTCATTCTGAGATATTACAGGATGATTCCGAGTCATTTTGAGATGTTACGAGATGATTCTAAGTCATTCTGAGATGTTACGAGATGATTTTGAGTCATTTTGAGATGTTACAAGATTATTTTGAGTCATTTTGAGATGTTACAAGATAATTCCCAATCATTTTGAGTCATTCTAAGATATTATGGGATGATTTTCAGTCATTTCGAGATGTTACAGGATGATTTTGAGTCATTCTAAGTCATTATGAGATATTACAAAATTATTTTGAGTCATTCTAAGATGTTACGGTGTGATCAAAGAAATGTTCCATATTATTTGATGTTGTTTGAGGTTGTTCTATTATGTTTTATATTGTTTGATGCCATTTGATGTTGTTCAAGGTGTGGAGTAGGTGTCAAGTCAATTTTACATGTCTTCAATATGAATAAAATTAGTTTATTTCTCAGGTTTAAGATTTAACAAGTCCATAAATCAAGTTCATATCTTAAATAGTGCATAATTTAGATTATAAAATTGCATTGTCATCTTATATGATAGTATCATCCACTGTTTGCATTGAAAATAATGATAAGATTTGAAATCATGATGACTATTAATTTAATCATGACTAGATAATTTGTTTCATATTTTCTATCACTAAAAATTCTTGCACTTCTTCTCATATCTTGATTATACACTCTATGGATATTAAATGTGCAAAATGTATGACTTGTCACTGCCAATAATAGGTAAAAAGTGTAAATATCCAAGATTGGTAGACTATTTTAAGATTTATTTAGTGTTTCATACTATCCTATTTGTTCAAAGGTGGAGGGATTCATTGAAATTACATAAAGAATTTCATTAAAATAAAAATAGGGAATTTCATTAATAAATAGTGGAATATAAATTAGAAATAAAGCACATGGGAAGTCTGGGTCAGTTTGTTAGCATAAAACATTGCATTTAATTTTCCTTTTTGTTAAAGGTTACTATTAATTATTCTTGAAGTGGATGTTATTAATTTCAATTTAACTGAATGTCAAAATCCTTAGTGATATAAGTGATTTGTTGCTACCTCAAGTTTTGATTTTAGTAACGTTAATTCTTAATTATTTTTTGTAATTTAATTATTGGATTGTTGTTGGAATCATTTGACTTGCGAATTAGTTCTCGGTACAAATTGAAGTGAAAAAGACATCATTATACCCTTCATTTTGTATCAAAATAAGTTGTGTATCTTTTAATAAGTTTTATAATATTTGTTCTAAAATTTAGTATCCAGTAGAAAATTTATTAGATTTTTTTAAAATGGGCTTTACATAGACACTACATTCTTATTATTTGCTCGATCTGACAGTGAGGATGATGAATCAAAAGGTATATGATTTTATTTTTTATAAGAATTATTGCATTGAATCAAACATGTGCACAACTTGTACAAGGTTCTAATCCAAAAAAATTGCTAAAATCATAGCTCCTCTAGTCATCTTACATCCTCCACTCAAGAATACAATTTGCACAATTAAATAATTCAATTTACTTATAGAAAGTAGGTTCTATGCCAAATCCAAGATATGTATGACACCATCAATCCCCTCCAATCAACCATTAGATAATCTAATCTTGACTCTTTCATGAATTTTTTTTTTCAAATGAGAGTCATCACCCAAATAAACCTTCCCACGATTACTTTAAGAACTAACCCTTATGGTAGGTCATGTGGAAAGAATCACTCAATTCTATTAACCATACATCTTTTGATGCATGTGTTTCCAAGGCTATGAAAAAGGCATATGCATCATCTTGATAGGATTTATCAAAATTTGAATCAAAGAAATTATGTTTACCTTTCTTTTTCTTCTCATCACACTCTTTTTAGAATGACTATTTTTATCGTAGTTACAACACTTTTCCTTTGAATTGCTTGGAGACTTAGATATCCCCATAGATTTGGATTTATACTTCTTGTCCTTTTTCTTTCCTTTCTCTTTAAATATTCCATGAAAAAAAAGGGCATCCTTAGCCATCTCAAAAGATTTCCTTCACATCTCTTCAAATAAAAGAAATGCAAAAACCTCATCCATTTTTAAGTTGGTGGTGGTACTCCTAATAGCCATCGTGCCAAGTTATCCCACAAGTATTAAAAAGAAGATGAAAAAAGAATTCAACAATCCTCCTCTATTTTTTAACCAATATAGCTCAACTAAGCTACACACATATTAAATGCATTCAGGCGATCTGAAATGGACCCCCATCTTCCATCTTTAGAGAATGCAATTTATTTCATAGGAATAACTTGTTCACTAGGGATTTAGCCTAATAAACATCTCAAATTTCCCTCAGAATATCTTTTATAGTATTATCTTTATGGACATTCAAGAGCATAGAATAAACCAAACATAGAATTATCAAACTCTTGGCTTTTTGATCCATCAGATCCCAATCACCCAAGTTCATGTTAGATAGTTTAATACTAGATATTGTATCTGACAAATCTCTATTCACAAACATATACTCCATTTTTAACCTCTATAGCTCAAAATTTTCACCATTAAACTTATCCATTTCGATTCTACTAGATGTGATTTCTATAATTTTCTTCCAACAAGGTTACACAATATTATTTTACAAAACTCCCACTAAAATTGAGATTATTACAAAAAATCAAGGTTGGCCAGGCTCTGATACCAAATGAAAGGAAGTTGGGTGCATAGAAGCAACTTCCTACACCAATCTAAGAAGGAGAGGGTTACAAAAAAGTCTTTTAAAACCTTAAAAAATTACATATCTATATGCACATAGGATGTGTGCACCAAGATGTAGAACAACATAAGAGCATAAAGTGAGTTCATTATAATTTTCTTGCATTATGCTTATTTTCAACCATAAAATCAAAAAATACTTCTCATTCTCCATTTTTTTTTACCCACATCATGTTCCTTCTTTCAAGAATTCTCACATTATTGCAAAAATATTTGTTCATCCAAATATTTTCCAAATTATCACCAAAATGTCATGAAGATATTGTGGAGGTCAAATAAGTAAGTATTTCTAGTTTTTAGTGTCAAATTTAGATTAAACAAGTAGATTGAATTATTTTTTTAATTGAAGTTTATTTAATTTTTAGGAGTTGATAATTCACCCCCAAATGTTCAAAATCTCAATTCACCTCTTCATGAAAACCATCTTGAAGAACAACCATGACAAAAACCTCCTACAATTCCTCCTAATCCTACAAGAACACAATAAAAAATATTAGGACAAATTGAAAAAAATAGAAAATAAATTGAGGAATTGCAAAGTTGAAAGATCTTGTAGGAAAAAATTATCATAGGACCACCCTTGCTAAATCACTACAATCCATTCTCTCATGTAGAACCAATTAGTGGGAAAATAAATAGATGTTCTGACAAGAGGGAAGAACAAAAATAATTTTACATAAAAAAATTATAATTTGAACAAGTTACAAAAATATTAAAATCTAACTTGTGTGCACTCTTCACTGACCCACATACCAATCAAACCTTACATGGTTCTTGCAAGATGTTCCCTATCCATTTGTGCCACCATCAAGGGATAAATAGTACTTTTTGAGATAATGGTGAATGGTTTTTAATCACCCTCCAAGCAATAACTATGAAGTACCACAATAGTTTTTGAGGAAATGATGAAATAGAGGTTTTAAAAAAACCTCCTTTTGGAAAACAAACACTCAATCAATCTCAATAATGCATGCAAATCTACAACATAGTCTCATAAAGTTCTTTGAAATTTGCAACAAAAAATATTCATATTAAATAAATCTGATTACAAAAAAAATTTAGTCATCAAATGATTGATGAGAAGCAACATATGCCCCTTACATAATCTTAAAATTATTCAAAAAAAAATACTATAGTAAAAATCAACTAATGTGGTCTGTAAGAACCTCTAAATTTTTACCTTCTCCTACAATCAATCACCCAAAACAATTCAATCTTCAACAATGGATCCTTCAATATTTAACGGATTCCATAATCCTCTCAACCTACAACAAATATCTTCCAAAACCCCCTTGGAAATTTCCACACTAAGCTCTCTCTTTCTCCAAAATTTGAAGCCCCAAAATGAATGCCAAACATGCAACAAAACCCTCTCCAAAAATCAAAATCTTATTTTTTCCCTCCAATTGGAAAATACATTACCACCTCCATGGAATGAGTGGTTTCTAATATAGAAAAATTAATAAATTATTTTTAATTCCATTTTGTAACTCCCAAAAACCCAATGCCCAAGTTTTCTTTTTCTAATTTTTCAAAAAATACCACTACACCTCTATTATCTCCACTTGCTAACTTGCATAATAAAAATTATTTATATTAATTAAATATAATTATTCTCAACTAATTAAAAATATTCTCCTAACATGAAATGAAAATTAAAAATTCAAACTTGATTTTTTTTTTGTTGATGCAAGATTGCCAGAAACTATGGATGCTCCTGCATCAGACAACCAAGGTAGAAAAAATTTGTGAGCTTCATCTAAAAAAAATGGATTTGAATGGTAGGAAAATCCTTTTAGGTTGTAAACAACCTTTTAAAAACTCCATTATTTAATTTGGTATTTCCAATGAGTTCTTCTTTCTCCTCTTCTAACACCTAGTTGAAACAAGCTTCTTCTCTTACAACTCTGCTCTCGACCGAACCTCCTAAATGTGGAATCCATTCCATCATAAACCAACCACCTCCTCCAAGTGTATATCACAATCCCCTTTGGTTTTGTGGGATTCAACCCACCATATTGCATCCACCTCTACCAACATGCACCTACACTTAACTTTGGAACACCATACAAACCCTTCTTTGCATACCATACATCACTAGAAAAATCTTCTTGAACTAACCTATCCATAACTTATAGATCATCAACATTATGAAATTAAATAAAATATTATTTACTAGTCTCCTTTGATGCAAACTCATCACACACACATCCTTCTTTAGAATAATATTTAAAAAAATGAAAGTTTACCTTGGTTCCATTCACTACTGGAACTTCAACCTTATCTTCGACATGGTATGCCATTGTTTCTATTCCTTTAGAAAGACATGCTACTACTATAAACGGATCTTCCACATTCAAAAAAATGTTAAAAAAATAATCCTAAGATTCATAATCCATATTCTCTAATAAATAATTAGGCTCTCTAACCAAGGAATCTTCCTCTTCAATACTTTCAAACAAAGAATCATTGGAAAACTCCTTTTTTACCTTCACCACTTGTTCCTCAATTTCAACCTTCTCAAATGGATTCATTGCTGAAAAAAAATTATCCATTTCTATATTCTTAGCCTCATTAAAACATACATTAAAATTTTATTTTACCTCATTTCCTTCTGCAACAACTATCACTATTTCTATTCTTTCTTTGTTGGCACTCGTCATATCACTTAAACACAAATCATATTTAGTTCTAACCTTATGAAAATACGATATTCCTCTTTTCCTTACTACCGCAAAAAAAATTCAACCACCTCATGTCTATCCATCCCATTCATATCATTCACATGCAAACCAAAATCATCGACGAACTCACAAAATGCAAGTTTTACCTTTTCTTTAACTACTACAACTTGGTTTTCCTCTTCTTCAATGTCATCCTTAGCTCTCAAATTTTTTTTCTACTATAACCTCTTTAATATATTTCTTCATGCCTTCCAATAGACATGCCTTATCTTCAAATCCATCTTCTTCTTCAATGTCACATGCATGAAATCTCACTACATCTTCTTTTCCTACAATAAAAACATCATTAGAAAGATGCTCATAATTAACTCGAACTCTCATCTCTTCTTGTGTTATCCTTTTAATCTTCGCTTCCATTTCTTTCACTTGCTACTACAACTCTATCATTCCAACTCTTATTTATTCTTGTTGTATCTCTTTGATTAACTCAATTTTAGGAATCCTCAATATCCATCCAATGGAAAAATTATTATTCTTCTTCCTCTTTTCCATCCTTTATTCTTCACAAATCCTTAAAAAATAAAATTTAAAACCCTAACGTTTTGCACATGTAAACTACCTCACTCGGTGACCTGTTTACAAACCACACACACTCCACCCCTAGGTCTTGGTGAAAATTTCCTCCAATCAATAATTTTTTATGCACACTCACAAACTCCTTCTTTGATACCACTAATGAAAGAGAGGCTCTAAACAACCATCTTTTCTAAAAACAAATGCTCAATCAATCTCAACAATGCATGCAAATCTGCAACATAGTCTCATGAAATTATTTGAAATTTGCATTAAAAGATATTCATATTAAATCAATATGATTACACAAAAAAAATCTGTCATCAAATGACTGATAGGCAGTAACATATTACCCTTAAATAATCTTAAAATGATTCAAAAAAACATACTATAGTAAAAAAACTCTTCGTGAGCACCACCAAATTTTCACCTTCTCTTGCAATCAATCACTTGAAACCCTTCAATCTTCAAAAAATGAGCCTTCAATATTTAATGGCTATCATAATCCTCTCAACCTACAACAGAGTTCTTCCAAAACCCCCTTGGAAAATTCCATGCCGAGCTCTCCCTTTCTCCAAAACTTGCAACCCCAAAATGAATGCCAAACATGCAACAAAATCCTCTCTAAAAATAAAAAATCTGATTGTTTCCCTCCAATTGGAAAAGACACGACCACATCCATGGAATGAGTGGTTTCTAATATGGAGAAATCAATAAATAATTTTTTATTCCATTTTGTAACTCCAAAAAACCTAATGCCCAAGTTTTCTTTTTTTGATTTTTCCAAAAATACAACTACAACTCTACTATCTCCACTTGTTAACTTGCATAAAAAGATGATTTTTATTTGATTAAATATAATTATTCTTATTACATTTACATGAAAAAAATGGTGAAATTGAATCAAGATCGTTCGATGTGGAGGGAGTTTCAGGTTGGTGCACGCTTTTCAAAACCAACTGTTCTCGGGGGCCCTTCTGGTCATTCTCGATTTTCCCACCCAATGCAATCTATCAATCCTGGGCCTACTTGGGATTCTTGGGGTCCTCTATCCAAATTTTTTGCAAACCCTAGGGCTTTTCTTTCAAGAAATGACAGATTTTTTCCTTGTGGGTTTGGTGTCGGTTTGGTCGAGCCACGTTCTAGGGTTCCAAAAATGTTTTCGCAGCCGCCTCCGCCTATTGCTTCCTCTCGACTTAACTTTGGTGGTTCTAGTTATTTTGCGAAAGGGAAACTTGGTTCAGTATACAAAAATGGTTAGTGGGTGTCGAATGTTTGTTATGGGAACTGGAGCTCTCCCTCTTGTCGGGAGTGGTCATGTGCGAGGGTTCTTCAACCTCCTTTTGATATATGTAGATCTTCTTCTCCTGCTCTTTCTTCATGTTCATGGGCTGATGTTGAGGCATCTCATTCTTTCCCTTCCTCCCTTGATTCTCACTCTTCTCCTTCCCCTCTTACTTACCCAAACACCATCCCGGTGCAAAATTTTACATCCTCTACTTTGAACCCGCTCGCTTTTCCAAACACTATTGTTCTTCCTCCACTTAAACGGTTATCGAAACAGGTTGCTCCTCCTCTGGCTGTGTCTGGTTGTGATCATTCTGGTTGTGCATATCATCCTCTGGTACAACCTACTCCTCGTAGCACGGCTAAGCATCAGGCCTCTGTTATCTCCGATAAATCTTGGAAGTGGAAGCGTAAGTCTTTAAAGCACTCTCCTTGGATTGAGGTCACATTACCTCATGAAATGATTGATCTACAAGTGTCAGACTTAAAGGATGTTGCACTTTTTGGTAAGTTCTGGAATTTTCAACCTCTGATTGATAATTTAAAATCTTGGGTTTTTGATTCTTGGGTTGGTTCCAATCAAGTTTTTTATTTAGATAAAGGTGAAGGGTTTTTTGTGGCTTTTTTTTCTGAGAAAGATGCAAGAAACTCTTTTTTGCGGAAAAAGAATTGGATGATGGAAGGTTATGGTCTGTTTACTACTCTTTGGACCCCTAATTTTAACCCTAGTCGGGTCAAGCCTCATTTCATTCATTTTTGGATTCAACTTCAGGGTCTCCCTCTGGAGTATAGAGAGTAGGGCATTATTGAAATTCTTGGTAATAAACTGGGAATCTTTATGAATCATGATTTGGGTTTCTTCTCAAACCCATCATTGCCAGTTCAGTTTTTGGTTTTATTAGATGTTCGCAAGAAATTGCCTTCTAGTGCCTTAATTAAAAAAGTGTATGGCTCTTGGGCTCAAGCTATTGTAGTGGAAGACCCTAAGGTTTTTTGTTGTTCTTGTCATTTCCATCTTCATCCTTTCAAGAAATGTTGTGCTAATCCTGTTGGGCTTACTGGGTCATAGTCAAAATCAGTTATTCCATCAGTCTCAGAAGCTTCTTCTGCTGATTTAATTCCTATTAATAATTTTGGGGATTTAGATTATGTGCTTTATAAAAATATTTATGATCTTTGTCTGTCTTGGTTTTATTTATTTCGATAAGAGTTTAAGCAGGTTTCATCGGCAGATTCTTCTAAGATGGTTCAATTTAATTCTCCCTCTTTTGCTGTCACAAATCAACCTCTTGTATCAAATTATGTCTTTATTAAGGGTTTGTTCCTTGGGGGTTTTTCAATGCAATCTCCAATTAAGACTTTCTTGTCCTCTCTCAATCCAGACTTATGATTTAATTGTTCTCTCCAAGCTGGCAAGCTCATCAATGTGCTTCGATGCTAACATTGGGTGTGACAAGCAATTGTGACAGTCGGCTTGCCATTTTTGAGCAACGTATTGTTGGTCAGATTAAGGTGGAAAAATCTCAAGGGTCTTCATCTTTAGTAAATCATAAGCTTGAAATTGATATAGTAACATCAGAACAAGACTTGGTAAACTTTGTTAATCAGTCTTTGATTTTTGTTGGTGAGCAATTCATTGATGATGTTGCTTCAGAGGTTTTTACTGATGAATCTCTTAGTGAGGATGGTTGTTCGATTTCTCAGTCCAATTTTGTTCCTTCTGTCATTCCAAAATCTCCTACAAAGAGAGGTAGGAAATCTTTAGCTATGAAGCTTCAAGAAGAGATTTCGAAGGGAATACAATTGACTTTAGATTCCAGCTTAGTTCACTGTGTAAAAAAAAATAGGCCAAGGAGAGCTTGTTGTTGTCCTAAGTTACAATGAAGCTTATATCTTGGAATGTTAGAGGTTTAAATGCCTCTAAAAAATAGTCCCAATTGAAACAACAATTGGATGTTTCAAGGGCTAACACCATAATTCTTCAAGAGACAAAGACCTCTGAAGAATCTTTTCAATATATTAAAAAGAAATGGAATTTATGGGGAGCATCACATTTACCTTCCTAGGGTGCTTCTAGTGGCTTAATTTTCCTTTGGAATACTAAGACGGATAGAATTTCAAATGTTCCATTTCATCATAATTGGAAGCTTTTGTTTGTTTGTCGTTTTGAGATTTCCTTTTAGATTCTAAATGTTTATGGTCCAACCAGCTCTTATGATAAAAAAATCCTTTGGGAATTACTTCAATCAAAGTTGGTTTTGTTGGGCCAGGACAAATGTGTTCTTGTGGTAGATTTTAATGAAATTTCTAGTGAAATGGAAAAGAAAGGTGGAATAAATCCTCCCAAAGCTGTAATTTCAGATTTTGCAGCATTTATTACTCATAATGCATTAAGGGATATAATTCCCTCAAATGGATTGTTTACATAAAAAAATAAAAGGAAAAGTTTCTCGCAAATTGCCGAGGGATTAGATAGGTATTTAATTACCTCAAATTGGATAGGATCACAGTTTTCCTTTTCCTCTGAAATTTTACCCTTGGTAGCCTCTGATCATTTTTCCATATCCCTAGTTATATCTGGTAGTAGTGTCAAATCTTTATGACACTCATCCTTTAAATTTGAAACTATGTGGCTTAGACATCCTGAACTTATCAATTGTATAAAACAATGGTGGCAATCTGCTCCTTTTGTTTATGGTTCTAAAATGTTCCAATTAAGCAATAATTTGGATCATGTAAAGAGGAATCTTATTTCTTGGAACCAATTAGTATTCAAAATTGTGTTTTCTCGGAAGAAATTGGTGTATAGAAAATTAGTGGAAGTAAATGAGAAGATTATTTTACATGGGATGGATAATAGTTCTTTTGAAGAACAAAAATCTTTGCATCTTGAGTGGAAAGAATTACTTGCTCGAGAAGAAGAATATTGCAAGAAAAAATCCAAGGAATTATGGTTGAAAGATGGAGATAAACATATGAAATTTTTTCATAATTCTGCTCAGGCCAAAAAATCAAGATCTTCTATTTTCACAATACAAGATAGTGTAGCAGGTGATACACTTGTTACTGAAAAAGATATTCAAGCAGAAGCTGTCAATTTTTTTTCAAATTTGTTAACCAAGCCTGACAACTCAAATGTAAATTTATTTGTTGAAAGGGATGCACTTTTGCAAAATATTCCTTCTTTGGTTTCCTCGGATGACAATTTGAGGTTGCTTGCTCCTTTTTCTCTCAAGGAAATTAAGTTGTCTTCTCAATGGCACTAGACAAGGCTCCAAGGCCAGATGGCTTCACTACCTTTTTTTATCAAAAATGCTAGGAGTTTATAGGGTTTGATATTTTGACTGCTATGGAGGAGTCAAGGAATTTTGGTGGGATGTTCAGAAAATTTAATTTTACTAATATTGCAATCATTCCAAAACTTTTGGATCCAAAGTATTTTTCTGATTTTAGGCCTATCTCTTTGTGTAATACAATATATAAGATCACAAAAGAGATTTATCTTCGCCTTCATCCTCTCATTTCTTCAATTATCTCTGACGAGCAAGGTGGCTTTGTGCCTGGCAGAGAAACCCCTGAAGGGGCAATAGTGGTGCATGAAACCTTGCATACCATAGCCTCTAATAAATTGTCAACCATGATAATTAAGTTAGATATGCAAAAAGAATATGATCAAGCTGATTGGGGTTTCCTAAATCAAGTGCTTTTGAAGTTTAATTTCTCTGCTAAATGGTGCAAATGGGTAATGGCTTGTATATCAGGTGCAATATTTTATGTATTGCTTAATGGATCATCAGTAGGTTTTTTCAATTTCTCATAGGGTGTCCGCTAAGGTGATCCTTTATCACCTTTCTTATGTATCATCTTGGTAGAGGCTTTGAGTAGGTCTTTTAAATCTATGAATCTTCAAGGGAAGATTAAGGGGGTTGTCTTTCCAAATACAAATTTATCAGTAACTCATTCTTTATTTGCTGATGATACTCTTCTTTTTGGCAAAGATGACATGGTAGAAGCAAAAATATAAAACTTCTTTTGTATAATTATACAAAGGTTTCTGGGCAAAAAGTAAATGAAGATAAATCAAAGATTTATTTGTTTAACACTAAAGATTCAACTATTGAATCTATAGTTAAACTTTTTGGCTTCAATCAAGATCAATTGCCAAGAAAATATCTAGGGATTCCATTCTTTGCAGGTCAGAATAGGGTCTTGCATTGGAAAAAAATTATTCAGTCTATTCAATCAAAATTATTATCTTGGAAAGGAAGGTGGTCATCATTAGCCGGTAAAATTCTTTTGGTTAAGTTTGTGCTTTCTTCCATTCCAAACTATTTTATTTTGGTTTTGAAAGCACCCAAATCTATATTGCTTCACATTCAGAGATTAATTAGAAAATTCCTTTGGTTAGGGAATGTGGACACCCATAAAAATATACCGTTAATCTCTTTAGAGGCTATGTGCATTGATAAGTTAAATGGAGGGGCTGTTCTTCATAATATTGGTAATAGAAATTTAGCCCTAGCCAAAATGACTTGGAGGCTATTTTTAAATCCTTCCCTGAAATGGTGTAAAATTATGCAAAATAAATATTTGGATAGTCAATCTCCATCAAGAATTTTTACTGTCCTTGATCCTCCATCAGGCACGGCAATGTGGAATTTCCTTCTATTGTGTAGAAATTTAATTCTTCCTCACCTATCTTGGGAAATAAATGATGGTAAACATGCAATTTTTTGGAATGATTCATGGAATGGGTATAAGAAATTAAATAGTTACAATTTGGGCTCCTCAATAAATTTCTTGACACAAAAATTTGGATCGTATGTTTATCAATATTTTGATAGTGTGGAATTATTAACAGGTAAAGTCAATTGGAAGTATTTTTCTTTAGAGTCAATTAATTATCACCATAAGGATACCATTGCATCCTTATTGAAGGATAGAATATTTTATGTTTCATCATGTGCTGACCAATAAATCTGGTCCAAATCTCTTTCAGGTTGTTACTCGGTAAAAGAGGGGTACCTCTCCACTCTAAAATCTTGTTCCAATCCCAAATCTATCAGAGTCTATAGTTTTTGTTGGAATTCTAAAACTCTTCCCAAAGCTGGTTGCTTTGTCTGGCTAGCAATTTAGAACCAAATCTTGATAAGTGATAAACTGTCGTGGTTGAACATCTCAGTTCCTTTTAATTGTGTCCTTTGTGAATCAGATCTAGAGGATGTCAATAATTTATTTCTTTCATGTTCAATTGCACAAATTTGTTGGCACTTTGTTTTATCAAAGCTGAACATTCTATTTCCTCTTCCTAATACTATATGGGATTTATTTTCATGTTGGCCAAAATTATACAAGTCTTCTTTCTTTGCGTGTATATGGGAAGTGATTCCTGCATCAGTCCTATGGTCTATCTGGTGGGAAAGAAATAAAATTATCTTTAGGAAAAAGAAACAGAAAGTTGAGCATATTCTATCTTCTTTGGAAATTAATATTTCAGAAATTGTCAATGCTTATGTTTCAAAAACAAAGCACATTGGGTCTTCCTTCATGGATTGGGATTTTAAAATTCTTTTAAATTGGCCTCTTATGTATTTTCCTTTCAAAGGTAGTCTTCACCATGTATCAAGCAAAGTTGATAGGTCCAAAATTATATGGTCTCCTCCCTCTTTGGGTTATTTGAAATTAAACTTTGATGGAGCTTCAAAAGGTAATCCTGGAATTTTCAGAGCTGGTATTGTAATAAGAGATACTGATGGTATAGTTCTTTGTGCCAAATCTATCAAGTTAATGGTGGGTAAAAATAATGAGGATGAAGCTCAGGCTCTACTTTTTGGCCTAAAAATGGCATTAGATTTCAAACTAACAAAGTTAGAAATAGAAGGGGATTCTCTTATTCTGATTAATGCTTGTAGGGAAGGATTTTCTCACAGTTGGAATTTATCTTACATGGTAAAACAAATTCAAAAAATTCTAGAAAATTTCTTGCATTATAAATTATTGCATACCTATAGAGAAGGAAATAGGGTGGCTGATTATTTAGCCAATATGGGCTGCCACCAAGCTGAAAAAGAAATGCTTCATATTCTTCAAATTGGGAAATGTGATTTTGCATTGGAACAATTAATTTCTAATGAGGAAATTTTTGTTGATTAAAGTGGATAAAATCTGATTAAGTCTTTTTGTTGATTTTTCAATCATGGATAGGATAGGTCTTCAAGTTGATCTTTTAGCTATTGTATTTATGATTGACATGTCAACATGATTTTTAAATCGTTTTGGTCCAATGATATTTTTGTTCATACTTATAAAGGAGAATGAGGAAATTTCTATTGTTCAAAGTGGATAAAATCTGATTAATTCTTTTTGTTGATTTGTCAATCATGGATTTGATAGGTCTTCAAGTTGATCTTTTAGCTATTGTATTTATGATTGGCATGTCAACATGGTTTTTTTAATATTTTTGGTCCATTGGAGGAAGTCTTACGAAAGGAGTATCTGATGTTTAGGTGTATTAATTTTGTTCATACTTATAAAGGAGAATGTGCAAAATGTGAATGGTATTGAGCTAGAAGGTTTTTTTGATCTGTTATAAGAATGATTATAGGATGGGTCTGACATGAGGTATACATCATGCCATGTCTAAATCAGCCAGTTGTGGGTAAAATATAATTATGATACCATAAAGGTAAGCATTTCAAATTTTCCCGATGGCAAGGTCATGATTTCAAGAAAATTGTTGATCTCATTGCATGGAAAATTTGGTGTTATCTCATACTTGATGGGATGTGTTTTTGATCCAAATCAGCTTAGGTGCCATCAATACTATTTGATACTCTTATTTAGCATTTGGCTTTTGTGTAAATATTATGTTGGTACTTTTTCATTATGAGTTGGTAAGGGAATTGTCATGTAAAAAAGGGATGCTTCAAAATCACGGAAGTCGAAAGTTTATAAATAGGTAGTATTGTCTTATTTTATACAACATAAAAGTAGAGGAGTTCTTTTATTAGTTATCCTATCTATTAGTTGTTGTGCAAAGTAAGGCAAGTTGAAATGGAGTACCATCCTCAAAATTTTTGGATGTGGTTACCAGTTCAAAGGTGGGAAACTCCGACTTCTGGTAAGCTTGATATTTAGCATCTCCAATCTATCTTCAAGTTTCGTTGCCCATGTGATTATGAATGTTTTAAGTGCATAATTGGGTCTGAGATTCTTCAGCCAAAGTCACGAAGGTTGATATTTCCATCAAATGTTCTTTCAATATTTCTTTCTAATATCATGGATATTATTCAGTGTTTGGAGACAGTTAAAGTCATTGCTGATACAATGGTGGTTGATATTTTTTGGATAAATGATGCAGTTCTTTGCAGTGCACAAAAATATATCTTCTTGAGTGGAGAAGGTTATATTGGTGGTATCTTCCCTCCCCATTATCTTCTTCATAATAAGGCAGTGGTTAATTCTTTTGATGCATTAAAATTATCTGTAGAGTTTTCTGACCCCTGTCATCTGAATAAGGCTTTGTCAAAATATTCTAACCAGCTGGGAAAGGACTTGGCAGATAGATTTAGGGAGAAGTTATATTATATATCCTTTCTTCTTTTTCATAATTGTCAACATGCAGCTTTTTCATGGCAAAGAAATCCAAGTTAGGGAAACACTCAAGCTCAGGATGACTCCATTTTGATGAAAGAGGAAGCAAGAAGTGAAAATCAGGAGGACATTAGGTTTGAATTCATGTAGATGGAGGAGTAAAGGGAAATGTGTTATTATTTGTAGATTTTGTACACACAAATTATGTACTCAGTTTATAAGTTTATACTTTTAGGCTGATTAATTTTTGGTATGGTTGTATGACTTTAAGAAGTCAACATTTTGTAATTGAAAGCACTGTTTTTTTTTGGGCCAAAACCGGAGGTTTTCTCGCTGGCTCTTTCCTGCCACTATGCCCTTTGAGCCAGTAAAATGTACACTATATTATAAATAATAAATATATATAGTGGCTTGCCACTTTTGCTTAAAATATATATATATATAATTATTCTCAACTAATTAAAATTATCATTCTAACATGAATTGAAAATGAAAAAGTCATTTTTTTTGTTGATGCAAGATTGTCAATCAACCGTGAATGCTCGTGCATCAAGAAACTCTATTGTGAGTTTTTCCTCAATCAAACCCCAAATAAATTTGACATGTAGGAGTTCTAGGGTAGAGGTGGGGGATCCACACAGGATAGAGGGAGGGCACAACATGACCTTAACCGGACATGAAGACCAATTGCTAGACACAATGTAAAAGTACAAAGTTGTGTCACACTTTTATAAAGGAAACAACCAACACTGATCCAACTTTTAAACTTGAATCACTAAAAAGTGGCATACATGTTTTGAATTTTGAAATGATGTAAACAAATAAAATGTGTATTTTTTAGTATTATTTATGTTTTTATTTATTTTGAGAAAAAATAAAAATTATTTCAATATATTTTTTAATAAATTGAAACTATAATTTAGTTGTTGATAAAATGCTAATTATTCAAATATAGTTTTTTGTAAATTGACATTATAATTTAGTTGTTGATAAAATGTTAAAAAATGAAGTTACATGAGATGTTGATCTTTATATATTAACTTTTGTTTCTTTCAATTTGTTATTTTTATTTATAATTTGAAAATTTGTGTGTATTAAACACAGTTATTTCTATTTGACATCAAATTTTATATTAACTATTTATCTAAAATAGGAAAAAAATTATACCATCTTGATATAGATTCTTTTATCTAGCACATCATATTTTTTCTTGACATGGTAATCAACCTAATATTTCTGTGTTGATAACCCACTTTTAGTAAAAATAATAATTAATAATTAGACTAGTTCAACACTTGAAAATGTACACAATACATAAAAAAATTGAAAGAAAAAAATTACTAAATAAAGATCAACATCTCATGTAACTTCATTTTTTAACATTTTATCAGTAACTAAATTATAGTGTCAATTTACAAAAAACTAAATTCGAATAATTATAATTTTATCAACAACTAGATTATAGCATCAATTTATAGAAAACTATATTCAAATAGTTTTTAGATTATTTCAAAATAATAAAAACACAAATTATACTAAAAAATACACATTTGATTAGTTTACACATTTCAAAATTCAAAACATATATGCCACTTTTTAGTGATTTGAGTTTAAAATTTGGATTAGTTTTGGTTGTTTCCTTTATAAAAGTGAACCTAATATTTTTTCTTAACTCGGATGAAGCTAATTCAACACTTGAAAATGTACAAAATTGTATTTGTGGATATACAAAGTAGGATAAGGGGTGTGAGATGAAGGAAAATAAATGATATAAATAAGCTAATCACCTTCTCTCTGGCCTCTCTCACTCACTCACTCCCTCTATATATCTCCCCTCTACCCTTAAACCTAAACCCTAAAACCTTATCCCTTAAAACCTACACCCTTAAACCCTCTATTTATCTCCCACTCACTTGCTCCATTTCTCTCTCTCAATTCTCTCCCTCCTACCCCCTCTCCCTCTCTCACATCTCTCTCCCACTCACTCACTCCTTTTATCTCTCCCCTCTACCCTCTACCCTCTCCCATCTATCTCTCTCCAATTCCCTCCATCTCTCTCTCTCTCACTCACTCCCTCTATCCTTCTCCCCTCTACACTTAACCCTAAACCCTAAACCCTTAACCCTTAAACCCTAAACACTCCACCCTCTACCCCTACCCCTCTACCCTCTATATCTCTCTCACTCCCTCTCCATGTCTCTCTCTCTCAAGTCTCATCCTCCTCCCCCCTCTCTCATGTCTCTCTCTCTCACTCACTCCCTCTATCTATCTACCCTCTACCCTTAACCCTAAACCCTTAACCCTTAAACCATAAACCCTTAAAACCTCTACCCTCTACCCTCTAACTATCTCCAACTCCCTCCCTCCCTCTCTCTCTCAAGTCTCTCCCGCCTACCCCCTCTCCCTCTCTCAAGTATCTCACTCACTCGCTCACTCACTCCTTCTATATCTCCCCCCTCTACCCTTAACCCTCTACCCTATACCCTCTACCCTTAACTATCTACCCTCTATCTCTCTCCCACTCCCTCACTCCCTCCCTCTCACTCACTCACTCCCTCTATCCCTCCCCTCTACCCTTAACCCTAAAATGTAAAGCCTTCAACCTTAAAACCTCTACCCTATCTCTCTCCCACTCCCTCCATCTCTCTCTCTATCTCTCTCTATCAATTCTCTCCCTCTCCCAAGTCTCTCTCACTCACTCCTATCTCTCTCCCCTATAACCTCAACCCTTAACCCTCTACCCTCTACCCTTAAATCCTTAAACCCTTTACCCTCTACCCTCTATCTCTCCCCCACTCCCTCTCTCTCTCTCTCAAATATCTCCCTCCTACCTCCTCTCCCTCTCTTAGGTCTCTCTCTCTCCCTCAGTCACTCCCTCTATCTCTCTCCCATCTACCCTTCACCATAAACCCTTAACCCTTATAACCTTAAACCCTCTAGCATCTACCCTTAACCCTCCCTCCCTCTATCTCTCTCCCACTCCCTCCATCTCTCTCTCTCAAGTCTCTCCCTCCTACCCCTCTCCCTCTCTCAAGTCTCTCACTCACTCCCTCTATCTCTCTTCCCTCTACCCTTAACCCTCTACCTTATACATTGGATATTCAACCCTCATCTATCTTTTTCCCTCCCTCATCTTCTCTACTTCTCTTTATCTCACTTCTCCCTCCATATCTCCCTCCCTCCCTCCATCCCTCCCTCTCTACCCTAATCCGTTAACCCTATACCCTCAACCCTTAAACCCTTAAACACTCAACCCTAAACCCTTAACCCTTAAACACTCAACCCTAAACCCTTAACCCTTAACCCTTAAACCCTCCACCCTCAACCAATACCCTCTACCCTCAGCCCTATATCCTCAACCCTTAAACCCTTAAACTCAAGAAAACTCTCTACCCTAATCCCTGAACCCTCAACTCTTAAACCCTCAACCCTCCACTCTCTACCCTCTACCCTCTACCCTCTACCCTCTACCCTTCAACCCTAATCCCTAAACCCCTATACCCTCTACCCTATACATTGGACCCTCAACCCTATACTCTCTACCCTCAACCTTAAAACCTCAACCCTCAAACCTTAAACACTTTACCCTCTACCCTCTATGCTCTACCCTATACATTAAACACTCAAACCTGAATTCTTAACCTTCAACCCTTAATCCCTCATCACTAGGTAGGTAGGGAAACATAGGTTAGATACAAAGTGATAAAATGAGAGGTAGGTAAACCAAGGGAGAGGGGAGATAAATATATGTAGAGAGGGAAGGATATGTAGACATAGGAGAGATAGAGAGAAGTAGAGAGGGGATGGATGTATAGGTAGGGAGGAGATAGAGGTGAATGTGTGTGTGTGTGAGAGAGAGAGAGAGAGGTAGTGGGAGGGATAGGAGAGATACGAAGTAGAGAGGGAAATAGGTAGGGAGGAGACATAGTTGAGATATAGAGTGATGGAGAGAGAGTGGGTAAAGAGAGGGAGAGGGGAGATAAAGATAAATAGAGTGGGAATGAGATGTAGAGAGAGATGATAGATAGAGACAAGTAGAGATTGGAGGGATGGAGGGAGAGGAAATGAGAAGATAGAGGTGAGTGTTTTTGAGAGGGAGAGAGAGTGAGAGGAGAGAAAATCAGGGGAGAGAGATAAAGAGAGTAGAGAGGGAAGGGGGTAGAGATAGAGAGTAGAGAGAGAAGGAGAGAGTGAGAGAGAAAGTGGGGGGAGGGAGAGAGAGGTAGAGAGAGTGGTAGGTAGTCGAGGGAGAGGTATGTAGAGAGGGAAGGAGAGAGGGAGGGATAGGAGGGAGAGAGGAAAGGAGGGAGAGTGATATGGAAAGAGAGTGGTGAGGTAGAGAGGAAAGGAAGGAGAGTGATATGGAGAGAGAGTGGTGAGGTACAGAGTTGAGAAGTAAGGAGAGAATGAGAAAGAGAGATACAAAGATGGAGGGAGGTTGTAATTAGGGAGAGGTAGAAAGGGATAGGTGAGATAGAGAGAGAATGGTGATTTGGAGAGGAGGGAGTGAGAGAGAAGGAGGGAAAGTGGGAGAGAGAGAGAGAATGATGATTTAAAGAGGAGGGGGTGAGAGGTAGGGATAAAGATAGTGGTGAGATAGAGAAGGAGAGAGTGAGAGAGAAAGAGAGGGATGGAGATAGAGAGAGAAACGTAGGTAGAGGAACGTAGAGGAGAGATAGAGAGGGAAAGAGGTAGGGAAGGAGATATAGGTGAGATAGAGAGGGATGGAGAGAAAGTGATGGAGAGAGAGGTAGGTATAGAGAGGGAAAGATAGAGGAGAAATAGAGAGTAGAGAGGTGAGGGAGGGAGGGAGATAGAGGTGTGTGTGTGAGTGAGCAAGATAGAATGGTGAGATAGAGAAATGGATAAATTGAGAGAGAAAGAGGGGGGAGGGAGGGAAAATAGTGAGAGAGATTGGGAGGAGAGACAAAAATAATGGGATGGAGGGTGAGGTCGAGAGAGGGATGGAGATGAGAGATAGAAAGAAGAAGAGATGGAAGGAGGGAGGGAGGGAGTGTTAGAGAGGGAGATAGAGGTTTGTGTGTGTGAGAGAGAGAGAGAGAGATAGAGAGAGTGGTGAGATAGAGAGGAGAAATTAAAATGGAGGGAGAGATAATTATGAGATAGAGATAAGAGAGTTAGAGAGAAATAGGGGGAAGAGAGGGATAGAGATTGTGAGAGAGATGTAGGTAAAGGGAGGGAGATGAGAGGTAGAGAGTAGAGAGGGAAATAGGTAGGGAGGGAGACATAGGTGAGATAAAAAGTGATGGAGGGAGAGGTAGGTAAAGAGAGAGAGAGAGGGGAGATAAAGATAAGTAGAGAGGGAAGGAGATGTAGAGAGAAAGAGAGAAGAGATAAAGAGAAGTAGAGAGGTGAGGGAGGGAGGTATATGTAGGGAGGAGATAAAGGGGAGAGAGGGAGATAGGGGGGAGAGAGGGAGGAAGGGAGAGAGAGAGAAGGAGTGGAGAGATAGAGAAATCAAATAAAGAAAACACTCATGAATATAGAAATATACATATTGATCATAGTAAACATACACTCTTTATCCAATCTCGCAATGTTTATGAACTCAATCATTATTACTATTTTCCAGAAATTTTAAAAAGTAAGATGCATAAGGGCATGCATTTCCCCTTATGTGACATTTCTCAATTAATTTCAATACTTAATGCTCATTTCAAAGGATAAATTTAACTTGCCAAAGTTAAACAAAATATTAACACAACGAAACATCATTTATTGACTCTAAGTTTTTATATAAGATATATTGAATTGCCAATAGAATTTGCTAATCATTCTTTTTGATAAAGAGAATATATCAAATTTACCATTTTTTCAACATTTTTAACTTCCTAACATCACTGTCTTTCTTTAAGTGCAATTATTTCACCATAAACTAGGTAGTGACAAAGTAAACCTAGTTTTTATTTATTTATATTATAAAATTTGATTAGAGAATTTAAACATCACAATCTCTCTTAAAGCTAACAATATATGAAGAATGATATCCAAGATCATCATATAAACCTAAGTAGTAACTTCAAATACATTCAACATGAATTAAACAATTTATTCCTTAAATTATTAATGAAGCTCTTACTCTAATAACCTTGATAATCAATAAATACTTCCACATAGAAGAGTCTAAATATACATGAAGAGGAAAGAAATAAAAATTTTAATCACCTGACCTTAATCATATAAAAACTAGCTATGCAATTCACGAAATAAGTATTACATTTATTCACCTATGTGAGCATCACCTAGACACAATGAGTGTTAAGTGGACCATTCATTATCATGAGAGATGGATTCTTGTGAACCACTACTCATGAAACATGGATCAATGAGTTTGACTCGTAAAACTACACAGTTGAATCCTGATAGCAATATCATAATTTGACACGCTGTGGAAATACCTCCTGCTTATCAATTGATGAGCTAAAAGGGATCTATAATGAATGGTTCATAATGCAGAACACTTTCTAAAGGTTTTGCAAATGGGGTTGGAAGCTAAGTGGGCTTAACCTTTGGGTACACTTCGTGGCTCAGCGTGCTTGAGCTATAATAGTACTGGGATGGGTGACCTCCCGGGAAGGCCCAATGCTTCACCTTTGTGAGCATCACCTAGATGCAATGAGTGTTAAGTGGATCATTCATTATCATGAGAGATGGATTCTTGTGAACCACTACTCATGAAACATGGGTCAATGAGTTTGACTCATTAAACTACATGGTTGAATCCTAATAGAAATATCATAATAGCCAACACTATTTTATGTGCAACATAAGGTTGTGAGATCTAAGAATAGGTGTTATTATTTCTCATGATCCAAAAGAGATTCCTAGTTGAATGTGAATGAATAGGTTGAGGATCATAGAAGGGTCGATTATAGCATAATCCCAATTCAAAGGATTGAAAAAGAGCTTAGATGATATTTTATTTGCTCATTAGCCCAGTTGTGGCTTGCCTGACATGCAGAAGTAAAAGATTGAAAGTAATTGCAAAATATGGAGATTGTATTTTATCATATATTAAAGTAGAAAAAACTAAGATTGGTATGAATTCAATTTATGGAAACACATTATATTGAACCATTTTATTATAACAGGGTATGAAAACATCCCAACATTCCTTAGCCTTGCATTTTTCCTGTAGGAATAAGCTTACTACAACTATAAAGATATGACCATGCTTTACTGAGTATATAGATGCCAATCAAATAACGTGCATTTTTACTCTCACATTTGATGAGACTAATGCTATTCGAGGAGAACAAGATGAAGAGGGAATTTGATTACAAGTGAACTTACTCACTCAAAATTATTGATAAAACAAAACATTTAGACCCAACATCAACATTTCCTCAAAATAAATGCAATACACTAAAATTGAACAAAAACATACCAGCCCACTCTTAAGGCAACATAACACTTAAAAGAAGCTAATTTCTCAACTTTATAATCGTAAAAGTAAAATTTCATATTTCCCTTGGAAGCCTCGATGCTATAGTTTAGAAATACTACTAATTCGGTTTCAAATAGAATTAGTGAGTGGCATAGCTTGGTTTTAAAAGTATGGGTAAATTTTGACTAACAAATGGAAACACATGCAAAATAATGAATAGAATACATTATAATAAATTTAAAAAAATATTAAGTTACATCATTTTCCTAATCAGACCCGTACAAAGACCCAAAACACCAGAACCTAACAACAATATTAAGCAGTTGATCTAGAGAAAAAACTGAGTAAAACTAATCATTTGGAAAAATGCGTCAAAGAAATGTGGTCTCATGGAATGCAGTGATAGCAGGATTAATAAAAAATAAAATTAAATGAGGCTCTAAGGAAGTGATATCAATTATTTACATGCAATAGGCCATGCTAAACTTTCTTGAATGTCGCCCTGAAAAACATTCTCCCCCAAAATTAATAATGAGCAACAAATAAAAACTTTCATTTTGAAGAACTCATGCCCACTTTCCTTTCATGCAATTTAGTTTCAATATCCCATTATTTAACAAGTGCTCTGAAGAGTTGGAGTCCCTACAAGGGAGTGAAAACTATGTTTGTGATTGCAGGTGTTTGTATAATGTGGAATAATTGTCAGGACGGTATGACATAAAGCATGTTGATATGGCATTGAAAAACAAGTTTTTTAATGTGTGTATATATATATATTTTCACATGTGTATAGATACATATATACACATGCATGCATACATATGTGGATATATATGTACATCAAGGAATAAGAGACAATATAGAAATCAAGTAATAGGTAGTTGCACTTATCAACAGCAAAAGAAAATATTAAGAACATTTGATCAAGGAGTAGGGGATGAAAAATAACCTATTATAATATCAACATGAAAACGAGATTGTCATAATCAGTGTGTCCATAGCATAAGCCAATGACCAGGTAAAAGATTTGTTAATATAGATCTTGACTGTGCGTCTTTTCCCTTCTAAAGTCTAGTTCATCATTTTGAATTGGTCTTGAAAATGTAGGTGTTAAGTAGGCAGTTATTGTGGGTAGATGTATGATTCATTTTGTAAGATCTACATTTTGACTAGCCATATTTAATTATGCAGTCGATAAACAAATAATTAATGATCTTAAAACAAAGTGAGATATGCAGGAAATTTATTGTACATATGCATATTTAGATGCATGTGTATACATGTAAAGTTCATTTATAGACGCTAGTTATATATAAAATTGAAAATTACTTGTTCATAATTATTTCCTTATTTAACTGTAGTAAACATACTATCTATTTTGCAAATAGTTGCAACAAAAAACATTTGAAGAATGACTTTTGGTAATATATTTTAAATAAATTAATATTTGTCCTTGAATTAAACATAAACTATTTAGATTAGTTTATAAATTCCTATAAGTTGTTCAAAGTATTTGAATATTAGTCTTCTAAATATAAATTTTGCTAGTAATTTCTTGAAAGTAGATTCTAATTTTAATATGCATTTAAAAAATAAGTTAAGCAATATCTATCAATTGTGAAAGTAAGAAGTAGAAAATATTAATTAAGAATCGTTTTCAAAACAGAGTATAAGTCAATTCAATTTAAACCAAAGTTGAAGATTGGCCAGGGAAAGGTGGAAGCATATATATAATTAAACTTAATAAACCTAATTATTATTCTACTCATATCCAAATTGATCTATTGAAACAAGAATATTTGGACCAATTGGTGTAATGAAATAAATGCTTACATTTTTAATTATTCAATTAGAATTTGAAAATGCATCAAAAAATATGCAAACGTATGATAAAAATGTGATGCACAAAAGGTGATAAATGTAAAACTTAGTAAGTTGCTACTAAGAAGTACTAGTACTAATTAGTTTGAATTATCTTAACTATTTTGGTTGACTATTAAAAATAAATAAGTCTAGTTTTTTCTATTATATTTAATTTGATTTAGGGTCAATGCTTGATAACCACTAAATAGTTTTGTAGTAAATCTAAATAATTTTTATTTGTTTCATTTCTCTTTACTAATTTTTTCATTAAACTATTTTATTATTTTTTCTAGACGAACGAATCACTATTAGTTTCATGGATTAAAATTGAAGGCATTTGGGTTCTCTTTTTTTACCATGTAACTAATCAATGCTTCTTTTGAATTTTAAATTATGTATATAGCAACCAATTTAATTTAAAATATTTTTTTAGTGACAAAAGATAGTGCTTTAGAGAGGAATTTTTATTTTTTTAAATAATTGTATTTGGAAAAAAAATTAAGTTAATTTTTATATTTATGTTTGCAATGCTAATACTAAATATGTGAATGTTGTCTTTGTGAAAAAAATTAACCCAAATATTCTAGACTCTTAAGATTTTCTTTTAGAAATATATTAGTTTGCAAATAGAATCCAACTTTTTAATAATTCTATGTATTTTTAATATAAAGTAAATTAATGCATTGAACTATTGAAAAGATTTGGAAATTCACTGTTGGAAATATAATTGAACTATTATCAATTTCTTTATAAAACATGGTTGAAAATTAAATATAAATTTAGACAATTGTAATTTTTTTGTTCCAATTTTAAGGTATTAATATAAAGTCTTAGAAATGCCTTCTTTTACACTCGCACTATAATAGGCATAGATTTAATCATTTTTAGATCTGAGCACTTTCCAATTACTTGGACCTAAATTTCACTTTCATTTAATAAATTAAAGTGCAGTTGCATTGCATATGTCCGAGGGGGATATTAGTTCCATTCTTAATCATGAAATGTATGTTTTCATGTCAAGTCTTTATGTAAACATAACAAAAAAATGCTCAAGGAAATAAATAAAATAAATGATAAATGGGTGTAGAAGAATATGATGTACTATGTCGCCATAAAGAGTGCATGGGAAGAGACAAGCACATCAACAAACCAATCAAATATTACCGATGGAAAAGCTCCTTAGATTCATTATTGTTATTATTAAAATAAATTAGGAGAATAAGAAAAGCAAGAGGAAAATAGCACTGGCCAAGATGAAAATGAAGCCAAGTGAAGTTTGTATGGGCATAAATTATTTGTATCAAAATCAGAATAAATATGCCCATGTAAGTACCATGTATAAGAAATTTCATATCTTATAGATTACAATGAATAATGTAGTATAATTGACATGAATCCAAATAGTTTAATGTACATACAATCAGTGAACTTGATGTATGTGGAAACGATAATTTCATTGTGATTGTAGTTGTGTGGATATTGATCGACATCAATTGAGCCTCCTTATCAAACTTCACTTGTATAGGTAACTACATGAAGAGATTAAAAATAGCAATTAGCTTATGCAAGTAATAGTTGAAAGCATAAAACATGTAAATATTAGAAAGATAAATTGTTTAATTTAGAGGATAGTGAAAATGGAAAAGTTGGTACAAATATCCTTTTGAGTGCTTTTGAGGGAGCAGCAAGGACAAGCTCTTGATACCTAAATCCATTGATTGGGAGTGCATTTGAGTCCATTAGATGCTTTTTTAGTTGTCGACAGTAAAGAAGCAAACATTGATGAATTATGGTGTTAAGTCTAGAACTAAATAGGAGACAGTGACTAGTAAAGGCAGTGAAAGAGGGAAAAGAAAAGAAAAAGTAGAACACAATAGTGTAAATGATGTTAAAACTTAAAAATGGCTTATTTCTTGTTTTGAACATGATAGAATTTATACTTGGTAGGAGACACAA
This sequence comes from Sequoiadendron giganteum, assembly GCA_007115665.2. Taxonomy (NCBI): domain Eukaryota; kingdom Viridiplantae; phylum Streptophyta; class Pinopsida; order Cupressales; family Cupressaceae; genus Sequoiadendron; species Sequoiadendron giganteum. The sequence goes on from CM021106.1 coordinate 262,474,254, forward strand.
TTTTCATGTTGATTAGTTTTTTTGAGCGAATGAATAAACAATGTGGAAAGTGAGTGTGAACAAGATATAGGAACTTACAAATCACTTATTTTTGGCCTTGAATATGATATGTATAAACCTTCTCAGTAGACATGGATTTAGTAGAGATATGAAGCTACAATTAGGTTTTTCTTTCCTTCGAACGTGCAAGACGTAGATCATATGAACACAGAGAGATGTCTACCTCATCAAACAATCCAAGAAACTGAGTAAACAACACCCGAATGACAGTGCGACAATTTTTTTCCTAGTTCTCATCTTCTAAGGGGCAGTGTAAGGAATTTAATAAACACTAGAAGTGATCAAAGTTTGGGTATGTGTAGGATCATGATGGGCCAAAAAGTGGCGATATGTAAGCCATATGGTGGCCTGTGTGGCTGACGACTTTTTTTTAACCCAAAATTTATGAAACGAAAAGGGTTTGTAGAGGAGATTCTCATCTTTCCACCAATATAAATTATGCTTTACTTTAAATTTATTAAATAATTATTATTCATTTTCTATTAGAATTATGAATAAAGTCTCGATTGATAGGCTGATTGAAAAACATCTATAACTTTCAAACAATATCACATTTTTTGAATCTGAAACATGTGTCACATTCTATGCTTCACATACTATAGGATTTTTTAAAAAAAGTTGAATTTCATGAATTTTTTACCAAGTTAAGGTGGTTAGACAGACGAGCTTTTATATTTTTAAAAAGTTGAAATAAAAAATTCATAATTAATTATTTACTTGGAAAAAAATTATAAAAAAATATGCATCACATCGAGAAATGAGTCCTCTGCTTATATCTAAAATTTAATAAAAAATAATTATCATTTTATTGTAGTTAGGGTGGTCAGATAGACACCTACATCTTATTTTTACCCTGAAATTTAAATACTACTGCATTGAAATTTCAAATTTTCACCAAATAGATTTTTTTTTTTTTAATTAAAGGTCTAGTAGTTTAGAAACTACATTCAATTTTCTACAGATTCTATTTTTACATTTTTTTGAAATAATAAAGATAACTTATTCATTTTTTTATGTCAAGTTGTCTAACTCCAATTTTTTGTCTTTTTATTGCCACTTAAGGGCCTGTTTTTTCCATGATGATCCTGCACATACCCGTTTATAGAAAAATCCATTTGGTGAAAATTTGAAATTTCAATAGAGTCTATTGATATTAAATAGAATTGGAACACTGTATATGCATAATCATGTTATTAGAATGCTATGGATGCACATAAGGAGAAAATTCAAGAGGATAGCCATATGAAAAATATTAGAAGCCATGAAAAATTTCCAATTTTTATAGTTAATTTCTATTGTGTGTACTAATGTGTTGCAAATGCACTTGAATTTATTAAATTAAAATTAAAATTAGATAAAAGCGAATGGGGAGTGTCATACGGTTGTATGTCTTTTACAGTGTCATTTTGTAGTGGTTTACATATTTGCATTCTATGGGTGAATATATATTTTTTGTTGTTTTTTGCATCTTGTGTATAAATCACCATCCTTCGCTATTCTTTATGGGTTAGTGCCTACTATCAAGTTAAATACTTAGTTGCACTTCAAGTTATTCAATAAGAGTGAGAATAGTTCATAATTTTAAGATTTCCTAATTTTAAAGTTTTAATTATGTTGAGAAAAGTATTATTTTTGTTGTATAAATGGTAGAAAATAACCCATAAAATGCAAAAATTAAAAAAAAATATAGAATGACAGTGTAAAGGATAGAGGAACTTACAGGCAACTTGTTTTTGGGTTCAACTACAATGGGCATAAACCCTGCCAATAGACAAAGGATTTACCTCCATTAAATATTGTAAGGAGATGAATAAGTGATGCAAAGAATAGTTAATTGAAATGTATTCAACATTGCAAAAAGGTGTAGGAACTTACATTTACTCAATGGCTAACTTGCAATACTGTAGACATCAACAAAAACAAAATTGATGAAAACTAAACAATATGAGGAAATGGGTGCACAAGAAAAGGAAATGATAATGTATTTGATATTGGAACTTATAGTAGCCTTGCTCTTTGTGCTGAACCCAATATGAGAAAATTGGGTGAGGGAGGGAAACAAGAACAAAATTGGCATGATAGATTTAAGACTTCATAGTAAAAACCATTACTCAATTGCAATTGCATATAAATGGAATACATGATAATTAACATATTCCAGTATCAATAAAGAAGGTAGGCAATTAAGTGCATAACACATGAGAATGGAAGTGTTGTAGGAGTGAAAACCAAATGTAGATACAAAACATGTAAGAATCAAGGAAAATAAAATGAGCATTCCATTTGAACAAGGAACACAAACAATGTTGTTCTAAACATAGTGGAGACCTCACATCATAAGCTATTAATGAGTTGCAAGAGCATATAAATTATAAAACAACTTCGATAAGGGTCTAGGAAGATACACATGTCTACTTTTTTACCCATTAGCAATCAATAAAAATAAGACATGAATAAAGATGCACTGTCCTTGAAGACAAAAAGCATGTAATTGGATCAGTAATTATAATCTATTTTGAAATAAGATGAATAGATTCGATGCACAATATAAGTTTTGTAAATATAATCCAAGTACTATGTATGTGTTGTGTAAATTCCCCCATCGTTCTAGCGATTTTTTTATCAACATATGTTTAAACAAAGATTCAGTTTTCCAAAAAGGCATTGCAAAGAACCCTACAAATTTTTTTTTAGATAAATAATGCTTCAGAGAAACATCTAATGTTGATGCTATCTTGAAATCAGAGCCTAAATTGTTTGGAACAGTATTGGAAAGAAGGTTAGAATCATTTTTGTAGACAAGTATTTTTTCGAACAACAAAGCATTGTATCCAAAACCAACAACCATTTTTTGTAAAAAAATTGTATGTCACATAGAAGAATTGTTGGACCGGTATAGTTTTCTTTTTTACCACGAACATGCATTAGTACAATGGGTAGATGACAAAGATAATTACACATGAAAATTTACTTATAACGAATTTTCAAAGTATACACATTCTAATTTATATGTATAGTATGTTGTTTGGAAAATGTCAATAAAAAAGTTTCAAGTTATGTACTGCATAGGAGAGGTCAAAATAAAGTAAAACATAAATTGTAGCTATTTATGAAATTGAAAGAAAAAAATTTCATGTCTATAGTATGTATGTTTGGAATAGAAGAAATTATGACTGTCAACTTGGTCAATGCATAAAGGAACTAAAAATAAACTATTAGATTAGTTTTCATAAAATATTTAACACATTTGTTTTCTTGTCGGTTATGTCCAAAATATATAAGGAGATTAGGCTCCTAGAAATTTTTTTTGATGAAATTGTTGTATGCTACAACATTGCATTCCATTGATCTTGGTTCACAATAAATAAGCATTATATTCATGGCACTACAATTTGAATGATTTGATATCAATGAATAGGAATTAAAAAAAGAATACTAGAGATGCTTTGCTACTTGCTTCACCTACAATTCGTATGATGCAATTATCCATTGCAAGGGTGAACGTCCCTTGTAGCTGAAAATTTTGTAGCAAGAACATTACTGTGGACATGTCTCTCCTATACTCTTTAAATGAAATTTTAGATAGCTTGGGGAAACTGTTTTCAAGTTGTTGTTTGTGTAGATAACATTCCACAACTCCCTCTATATTTTATGAACAATACATTATAGAAAGTGGGAATACACAAATCTTGTGTCAACTCCACATGAAATGCACCACAAAGTATCATTTTCTATTCTCTATGTAAAGAAAACTCTTTGTCTACATGAAATGCGGATTGGTTCATATGGGGGCAAGTGGAAATTCTTAGGTATTATTGTTCTTGTCACCTATAGTAGTAGTGCAAATGCAATTAGCAATAAATCATAGCAATGCACCACTTAAAAAATTCACTATAGAAATGCATATATGGCAAGTGATTTTGAACATAAATCTACATTATAGTATAAAAGGTAAATGGTTGGTGTGTATACTTCCATGTGTGAGGTCTTAAATGGTTCTAGAGAGGCCTTTGTAGATACATTATTGAGTTCATCAATTAAATTGGACTATGTTGTTTTCATCAAATTTGTGCCTTTAGGCCTAGAACAAACAATATCTTTGAACAATATGAAAGGAGTTTTTGTTGATTCCAAGATAAATTGAAATCTTGGATAGAACTTTGTGTGGTTGATGGGAACTATAAGCTACACGATAGAGAATTGTTAAAATTAAATTTTACAAATGAAATGAGTTTAAAAATTCAAGGGCATTGAAATAGTTATAACAGTAAATAATTCTACTAGCAATTTTATCCCGTGTGAATCAAACTGAACAAACTCTTTAATAGATTCCAAAAAGCAAAGTGCTCTACTCCCTATGATATTTCCATCATTTATGCAAAACATCTTACACTAAAAAAATAATCTTGGTTCTCCCCATCTTTAACTTGCAACTCCTACTGTGATGGTGCTTGAAAATGACTAGTAACAACACCAATTGATCCAATAGATAAGATATCATTTGATTGGATGATTTGTGAAATGGTTGTCGAGAATCAATCTACGTTCTTGACAGAATTTCTCAATGGGCTCAATAGTGCTCATAGCAGTAAAAACAAGGGAGTAATCAACATCCCCTCTTTCATATTGTGTTTGTTTTCTAATCACAAATTTTGTGAGGCAAACACTTGTATTAGGTGATAACAATGCCAAAAATGTGTCAGTTAATTTGGTTAATATTTGAAGTGATTGTCATTTGACCATGACTTTCAAATAAATCAACATGAACAATTTTTTTTTGGTGGTGTTCCAAGAGCTATGGTAATAGCAAGCCCATGAATAGCCAAAACAACACCTTCAAATTCTAATGGTGTTTTCTTCGTGCATATACCGAAGATGGTTGAAGGCTCTGTAGTTTTTTTTTTGAATCCGAATGTTGCAATATGAAGAATAACTAAAACTAAATTTTTAATTTAACATATAAATAGTGAAATCATATGTGAAACAAACAGAATAAGGTACTTTCCTTTTTTCATCTTGTTTCTCAATTATCTAAGCCATCTTCTATTTTACAAGAGAACCAATTTATGTTTTCCAAGTGCCTCTGCCAACATATGGAATGAGATATTTTTTTCAAGCATATAACAAGAGAAACTGAGAGGAAGAAATTAATGATATTTCATATGTTTTTGAAATTCGTTCCTACCAAATGGGAAGTGCTTATCTATTTCTAGATGTTTTAAACACTATGTTAGAAGCTGGAAAATGGTGAGATCTATGTTCTATCAAATAACACAATATCTCCAATCTGCAGTTTGTAATTTATAATTTTGATATGTGTAGTAAGACTATTTCCAAGCCTCTCCTAAAATTTGGTGTTTTGGTGCATAAATTTTGGATTTTATAATATTTCTGTAATAAAAAATGTATCATGTGTTTTTTTTTTAACATTTACATAACAACAAACCTATTTCAAAAGAGACATCCAATAATTTGCAGTATCATAAGCATGGAAGATAGGTGCAACTATATGATTGATACTACTATTTTTGAATGGTAGGAAAACTTGAAATTCACACAAGTACAAAACAAAACCAGTTACGTGTGAATCTCATAGGAACTAGGCTAGATACTATTAACGAAAAATCAAATAATAGATAGCATAAACTATAACATCAATTTAAAATGTTCATATATGTGAAGTAAATACTATGTGGACATGGTTGAAGGTGGTTGTAGAATCCACAAAAAAGTAATTTTGTAATTTATTTATGGTACACAATCATATCATGTTCAAAGCCCTGGCAATATTGTGTGTGTGAACAAATCTATTTCAAAACAAATATATGTCGAGTTGCAAATGCATAGCCATATCAATGGTTTGGAAGAGAATTTTCAATGGTCCTAACCAAGGACATTGCCAAAGCAGAGATCTGCATGGGTAGAGCTATGGACACGCAATTAACCTGTGTAGAGACATGGACTATATGGACAAAGACTGATGCAACAATTCTTTTGCACCCACATAAGTTCGATGTTGTTTTTGTATAGCATTGTGGAGCATCGATAATAGAACAGTGCACAAAAGATGTTAATTCAAGACAACTGTAGTTGTGAGGGGTATGTGTAGGACCATCATGGGCCAAAAAGTGGTGATATGTAAGTGATATGATGGCCCATATGGATGACAACTTTTTTTCACCCAAAATTGATGAAACAAAAAGTTTTTTTAAAGGAGATTCTTAGCTTTCCACTAATATAAATTATGCTTTACTTTGAGTTTAATAAAAAAATTATTATATATTTTCTATTTGAATTATGATAAAGTCCTGATTGATAGGTTGGTTGAAAAACATCTATAGTTTTCAAACGGAATCAAAAAATTTGAATCCAAAACATGTATCACATTTTATGCTTTGTATACTATAGGATTAAAAAAATATATAGTTTCATGAATTTTTTACCAAGTTAAGGTGGTCAGGCATACAAGTTTTTATATTTTTTCAGAGTTGTAATAAAAAAAATTATAATTAATAATTTACTTGGAAAATAAATACAAAAAAATATGCATCACATCGGGACATGAGTCCTCTACTTATATATAAAATCTTATGAAAAAATATTATCATTTTATTGTGGTAGGGTGGTCACACAGACACCTAATTCTTATTTTTTCCCTGAAATTTAAGTACTACTGCATTGAAATTTCAAATTTTCACCAAATAGATTTTTGAAAAAAATAAACCCACTAGTTTAGAAACTACATTTAATCTACTACAGATTCTATTCTTACATATTTTTGAAATAATATAAATAATTTATTCAAATTTTATGTCAAGTTGCCTAACTTTGATTTTTTTAATTTTCATTGCCACTTAAGGGCATGTTTTTTCCATGATGATCCTAGACATACCCTGAGGTTGTATACTTTGGCCTAGTGACTAGAGATGAAGGGATATTGGAAAATTGTTTGACAATATGTATCTAGTACTTTGAACTTGACAACATCGATTTTGGTACTTTGAATCCAAAAGTGATTTTGACAAAGTGCCTGCATGTGTTGTTGGCTTGTCAACAACCAACAATAATTTGCATTGTTCCATAAATTAAAAGTGAAGTGCCTTTGGTCTTTTTGATTGTAAATTTTCAATGTTGAAGTCTCCAACAATTATCAATTATGAATTAGCTAGCAGTGAGGTTATAGAAATTTGTAAAAAATTGAGAAGATCATGAACTAGTGTGTTTGGTCTTGCATACAGGTTTATGATGTGCATAGCAATATGCATGTGCAATAGGTCAATGGTTATTGTATCTAGATATTTTGTTGAAATTTTTTGAAATTATTGCACCAAAAATATTTTTCTTGAGCATGTTAGTAGCCCATGAATACCATCTATAGTATAGCAATTGTATGTTTTGTCAAGGAAGTCAATATGGCCAAGTAAACTAAGTTTCATCTCATTGAAGCAAAGAATAGTTTCTTGCAGAAAATCATGGTCATGTGCTATTTCTTGTGCATGTAGTGCAAAACCACATGTGTTCAAAGAGCATATGACAAAATAATCTAGAGAGATAGACAAAAGGCTATGATGTAGTTTCCATTGTACAGATGTCACTAAGTGTTGCATTTCGCTATTTACTTTTTTGAGACTCTTAAGTTTTGTTCTTACAATCTATGCATCGGAGACAGTGATTCAATGTTTCTTACATGTGATAAAGAAATATACACAAGACCATGCTGATAGAATTTGCATGGGTCAAAATCAATTGCGTCCATTGTCAAACCCTATGCTTTATGGATAATTTGTGTACATGAAAATTTCAAAGGAAATTGTGCTCTAGCCACTATTTTTGTACTTATTTTGACTTTTCTAATGATTCTCATTATGGGTGTCCAAGATGGAATAATAGAATCTTTGTATAGATTTTGCATCCTCTATCAGCGTAATTTTCCAAAAGTTGAACCATTGAATTGCACCCAAATAATTTCTTCTTGCATAGTTGTATATAATTTGAAAACTCCATCTGCACCATTGACCAGCCCATCCTCCATATCAATGTTGGAAGTGATCAATTCAACCAAAAAATCTTGCTTCAATAGGATTGTGCTAGGCAACGATGATTTTGGAGGTTGATGTTGAGTGTTATCAATTGCATCTAGAACACAAAGCTTTGTTGGTAAATTGTCTAGCATTTTTTGTTGTGCATTTCAACTGTTGTATTTCTATGAAACAAGTATGGAAATTTCGGATCATTCAAAGGTTCTTTATAGCACATTGTATTCAAAAACTGGATGTCCCTAATTATTTGTTGTCCAATCCTAGCATGATTATGTATAGAAATGAGATGTTTATTTGCTTGTTTGATTACACTATGTAGCTCAAATAATTTGACATTGTCAGTCCAAAAGGTGTATGAAATTTTCTCTTTATCTATTATTGTATCTTCGAATATCCAAGTATCACACATAGGTTGTGCTTGGTAAAAATCACCACATAAAATGATATATATGTTTCTAATAGGGGTTGTTGACATGTGCTTGATTTGGCAAAGTATTTTGTCAATGTTGTAAAACATTTTTGAACCAATCAACGAAACTTCATCAATAAGAAGAATTTTCATTTGCTCCAATTTCTTGTTGAGGGCATCAACTATGTTTGAATCCAGAGGCAACATTTTCGAAGAGTTGCATGGAAATTGAAAGATTCAATGTGTAGTGATGTCGCCTACATTGAATGCAACTTTTCCTATTAAATAAATAAGAGTTCCTTTAGTCTTTAATGGATCACTATCTAGTTGTTTATCATAGTATTGAATCATTCCTCAAAAAATATTTTTGTTGTATAGGTTTTCCCTATGCTAGCCCCTCCCGTCAAGAACAAGTACAATGCCTTTTTGGAGAAAGCCTTTTTTTCAATAGTATGTCCTTTAATATTGATTGTTGTTCTTTGTTCAATTTTCTTCGCAATTTGTAGTATTCTTTATTGCTTAAAATAAGTGGGTGTGAGATTTTTGAAAATAGTTTTTTGCAAATAGAATCTTCGAGCTTTGCATTCCTAATTTTCTTTAAGTCATTCATGATGTCATATTTCTCCATGTTATTTTCTTGTGTATTTGCATCAAGCACATCAGCATTTTCAATTGTTGAGTGGTGATAATTTATTTCACCCCATTTAGGGATAATTTTTGCAATGAATTTTTTTTCGATATTTGCAATTTGCACTTTGTTTGCATTGAATGTTGCACTACATGTTTCATATCCAGCTAATAGGCTTTGTTCACTACCTCTGAAAGGCACATATAGCATAATTTTTTCTCTGCAATAATTTTTAGGATCAATGTGTGGATTGTATCTTGCATAGCATATGATCTATGTCTTTTCTCTTCTTTTCATTTTCCTCACATGGCCAGAGTAAAAAGTGGCGTATTCAGCCAGTGAAAAATTGTCTAGAAATTTAGGCCATTGCATGTATTTTTATATTATAGATGCATACATGATATTTTCATAATCATCTCCCTCTTTTTCCAACAACTTAGGGATTTTTAATATGAAGACTCGACTTTCCCATGGTCTTGTATTGATGAAAACAATATTCCTTGAGCATTTGTGCAATGGAAATGAAAGAAAAATATGAATGGCTTGATGGCTACACATTTTTTGATAGTTAAGTAGAGCATTTCCTAGCTTGCGTATAAATTTCACTTTTCCATCATATGCAATAGTGCATTTGTGTCACACTTTCCAAAATGCAAGATACAATGTTCTATCTTATTTTTTCATATATGAGCTACAGTAAAATGCAACAACATATGCATCCAAAATAAATTGTGTATTTGTATTTGCATACCATAGGCCAGGCACTTTCTTTGAAAATTCATTTATCCAAATGTTAGATGGGTATCTTCCTAGCATGAGGAATTTGCATGAAAATCTTGATTGGAGCATTGTAATGTAGTCAATTTCACTCATTTCCAATTCATGCAAGAAATTTTCAAATGAAAATTCCTTTGCATAATTTTTATTTTCCAATTGATTAAAAAACATTTTTTCCTTTTCCTTGATTGTGGCACCTAGTAATGAGAGTAGTTCCAAAATAGTTTTTGTTCTCATCAGAGGGAAAGGGAAACTAAATCTGTAACTTGAATTTTTATATCTCCTGCAAGTCTTTATGTGATGGTGCGTTTGCATTTTGACAAGATTTGTATCAAGCAATAGCAAGTCACATGAAATATACTTTTCCACAAAGCTTTCTATTTCAGTATTTGAGAATTTTTCATATACATGTACATCTTTTATCGATAACAAAAAATGAACATGTTTCTTGCCTTGGTTTTGGAATTCTGTAACAAAAGAATAGTCAGTGACTTGTCCAAATAGCTCATGGTTTTTTAGCATCAATTTCTGAAATGCATTGATTCTGTGATTGAAATAACATCTACAAAGCACAATATTTTTCCTTATTTTTAAATCCAAGTCTTTTTCTTCTATGGTTTCATTACATTTTGATTCTTACGGAGTACATATTTTGTGCAAAGCTTTGCACAATGGATCCAAAAAATGCTCAACACTTGTTACTGTCACAAACAAGGTTGGAGGTCCCAATTGTTTTATCATTGCAAATATATTTTTTTTGTGTTTTCCAAATAATCAAGAGAGGTTATAATTCTTTTTAATGTTCCATAGCCCAATGGGGATCATAATATTTTTTCAAGTTTTTTTTGGACTGTGTGCGTCTTTTGCAAGCAATTTCCCACCTTTCAATTTAGCCTTCCGTATGCAAACCCAAGCTAGCGAGGACACTTGGCGAGTAATAATTTTCATAGCCTTGGAAAAAATGTTTGTAATGTGTTATGTAAAGTCATTGTCTTTATGCATGAGCTCCCATCTTGAAATTTTTTGGTATGTCAAATTTTTAGCTATGTTAATTGTGTGTGTCGAGCCAGAGAACAAAGTTAGGAAATTCATCTCCTCTACATTCATGTCTTGGAAAATACCAAGAGGTTTGAACCCTTTTGATGGTGCAGTTTTTATTATTGTTGTGTCAAGGTCTTTGACCAATTGCGCTTCATTAAATTAATGTATAACTGATTCAATTATTAGAACCTCATCATCTTCAAATGTGCCATCTTCCATAGCTTGTTCTATTTTAGAACCTGTTTCTATTGATGTTGTCTTTTTCGTCAACAATTCATGCCATTCTCTATTTATAGAGGTGTTCTATTTTTTGTATAGTGGTGTTTTGGATAGAGCGATCAAAGAATTCATAACTTTTGTAGGTCTAACATTTCCTTGTGCATATGCATTATCATATTTTAGCTTTCTCTTTAGCCTAACCACTACTATTTTTGCCTCATCCACTTGCCTCGGAAAGGATTTTTGCACTCTATGAATGTGTAAAAGAACATGGATAATTGTCCCAAACAAGCCATACTACACCCATTTATATCCCAATTTCCTAATTTGTGCAAAAGCTATGTGCAAAGACACAAGTCTTTCTTCAAGACTAGTCAAACAATGTATAAAATCTATTTTTGCATTCCATCTTATTCTTGAAGGCATAGAAAAACATGGAATTTCACTGTCTAGTGTGTTGGATGTTGTGGTTGTGTTGCTCATATGTGGTTTTCATTGTTGTCAACACTATTAGCATTAAATATTCTTAAGGCTATATATGTCAACGATATTGAGAAAATTGTTAAAAATATAGTACAGTCAGCCAGTGGTGCTGAGAAGGTCAGAATGTTGGAAAGCTCTATATGTTGAAGATATGAATGTGCACTTCAAAGGATTTGTTGTTGAAGCTTTTTAGTATTTTGTCTGAAAGTTTTAGAGGTTCGCATCAAGTCTTGTGGAAGTTATGAAGATCGATATGCCTATAGTTATTTAGTTTATGTAGATGGTATTCTCGATTGAAGCAAATGAAATTCTGGTAATTTCATGTGTTGTGCATGTACCTCTAACATTGATGGATGAGTCTATATCATGCTCTATCCTTTTTTTATGTCCACATTGATTGAAGTGTTCGTGATCAGAGATTTTTCTTATGTGTGCCCAAGTTTTCATGTTCTTGGCCGACATGATGATGTTAGCATGTTGTGGATCCATAGGGATTAATATTTTATTAATTGGAATATTTGGAGGTGTTTTTTTTGGTCTTAACTATGTTGTGACCAACTTGTGTTAGTGTGCATTGAAATTTATTCATGTATTGATGCCGACAATTGTAATTTATTCTCTATTTGTGGCCGACTGAATAGTGGTTGTAAATCCATGTAGTGAATATTTATAAGATTATTTTCCTTATTTAGGAAAATTGCTCAAGTGTACAAGTGATTTATAAGTGTGAATAAAGGTCAAATCATTTAGAGTAGAGTGTGGAAGATTTTGGGCAGAGGGTGGAAGAGTTTGAAGAATTTTTTGTACGCCTAACCGAAACTATAATCAGGCTTTGGTAGAAGCTAATTTCTTAGTTCAACTTCATTAAATGGATTTAATCTGATTACTGTATGTAAGGCAGTGAGCCTTCCCTTTGAGCAGTGTGCTCTAGGTAGTGCTCCTGGATGCAAGTGCATTCCTTTTTATTCTTCATTATACTTCTAACAGGGTATAATCTAGTGGACTAACATCCACCATGGTTTTTCCCCTAATAAGGTTTCCATGTATTAAATATTGGTCTTCATGTGTCTTTAATGTGTTGTTGATTTAATTGTTTCACTATTAATTATCAGATCTATGATTAATGTTTAATAAGTTTGATATTGGTAACAACTGGTTCACCCCCCCTCTCAGCTGTCTATCCTTGTATTGCCAAAAATTGGTATCAAAGCTAGTTCCTCTGAAAGAAGCTTAACAACTTGACATGATATGAGATGCAATCATTCAAGAAGGATAGTCCTAGATTCAATGGTAGAAACTACTCTCTATGGAAATTCATGATGTAATTTCATTTGAAGTGCATTGGGGAACCTTTCTAGCAGATGATACAAAGTGAAAATACCATTCCTCGAAATGGTCTTTCCTCTGAAGATGAAATCAAGAAAGCAAAAATAAATACTAGGATAGTAGAAATATTGGTGAGTGATCTAACAGATTCAGAGATGAAAGATGTGTTAGGATTGAAGATTTCATACCAAACTTGGAAAAAATTGGAAACATTGTATGAAGGAGATGCACTAGTGAAAATTTCTAAGCAACAAAGTCTAAAAGGAAAATGGGAGAGCTTGAAGATGAGTGAAGATGAAAACATATTTTCCTTCTCGCAAAATATAAATGAATTAGTAATGGATATTAGATATGCTAGTGGAACTTTGGATGATGATAAAATTGTGGCTAAGATACTTAGATCTATGCTCCCTTCCTACAAGATAAAAGCTCATGCTATTGATGAACTCAGGACAGTGGAAAATATTACAAAAGATATGTTGATTGGAAAAATTTCTGCATTTGAATTGAGTGAATTCAGTGAGTCTACTACTAAGAATGAATCTTCTTTCAAGGCTACTGTATCTAGGAAAAACAAGTAGGGATATGATTCAAGAGAAAGTTCCAAGAGAAAATTCAGGTATGAAGATGAAATGAAGCGGATTGAAGATGAAGGAAAGGAATTGGAAGAACTAGAACCATTGATTTTGAAAAGAGAACCAAGAGGTCATGGTAAGTACAAAGGAAAGTTACCTATTAAATTTTTTTCTTGTAGTAAAATAGGTCATTTTTCTTCTAGATGTCCTGAAAGAGTTTCAAAGTACAAACCTGAGAACACTAGAATTCAATGAAAGTGCTATTATGTTGAAGAAGGTGTAACTGATGAATAATTTGATAAAGAAATTGGAAATGAAGATGAATGAGTATTTATTTCTATCAAAGAAAATGGTTAGGTGTCCATTGAATCTACTAGTAATGTGAATGTTGAGAAAGCTCTTGTAGCCAAAGTTGAAGAGAAAGATGAGTGGGTAATTGACAGTGGATGCTCACATCATATGACTGGTGACAAAAGTAAGTTTGTAAGCTTGGAAAACTATGATGGTGGTGTTGTAAGGTTTGAAGACAGCACTTCTGGTGTGATTCATGGTAGAGGCACTATTTATTTTGGTGGTAAGCACAATACTGATGATGTTATTTATGTAGAATGCTTAAAGCATAAATTGTTGAGTGTTGGAAAAATGGTAGAAAAAGTTTAAAATCTTTAGTTCAAGAATGGTAAGTGCAAAATAATGGGAAGTTCAAGAATATGACTACTTCGGGAACAAAGACAAAAGGTAATATCTTTTATTTGAGTGATACTAGTGAAATTTGTTTGATTGCTCAAATTGATGTAAGCTAGTTATGGCATAGGAGGTTGTGTCATGTAAAATTTGATAACATTGTCAAGATAAGCTCTACTCAAGTAGTTAGGGATATGCCTAAGTTATTGAAGCCTGGAAACACTATGTGCAAGGAATGTCAAATGGGAAAGCAAACAAGAAATTATTTCTAGAGAAAACAGTATAGTCTAATGGAGTACTGGATTTGATACATACTAATCTATGTGGTCCTTCTAGAATTAGAAGACTACAAGGTGAAAGGTATTTTATGTTGCTCATTGATGATTATTCTATAATGATATGGGTTGCTTTCTTAAGAGAAAAATATGAAGCATTAGAAAATTTGAAAAGCTTAAAGCTATGGCAGAGAATGAGATAGGTCAAAGGATCAAATGTCTAAGGTTAGGCAGAGGTGGTGAATTTACTTCACGGGAATTCAATTATTTTTGTGAAGAGCATGGAATCCAAACACAACTATCTTCTCCCCAGACCCCTCAACAGAATTGATTTGTTGAAAGAAAAAACATAACTGTTATAGACACTACTAGAACCATGATGCTAGAAGCAAATTTTCCTCATTTCTACTGGAGATAAGTTGTGAGTACTATTGTGTATACCATTAACAAGGTGAATGTCAACAGTAGTTTTGGTAAGACACCTTTTGAGTTATGGTTTGGTTATAAGCCTACTATCAAGTATTTCAAAAACAATGGAAGCAAATGCTACATCACGAGAGATGATGATATAGGTAATTTTGATGCTAGAAGTGATGAAGGAATATTTTTAGGATACTCTACTAAAAGAAAAGATTACTGGTGCTTTAATAAAAGGTTGAAGAAAATGGTTGAAAGTGTAAATGTCAAGGTTGATGAAGATATTGGTAAATCGTCTAGATCTAGTGATTATGATTTCGATGATCAAAATGATAATACTAATAATGATGTTTAGGCACATAATCAACTTCAAAAAAAATTGATGAACCAAGGGAATCAAGAAGCAGAGGCTAGAAAAAGCACAAAAGAAAGAGCACAAGAACAAGAGGTAAGAGAAAATCTCAAAACTTCTAAGTATGTAAGGAGAAATCATTTTGATAGTCATATCATAGGAGACAAGAGAAAAAGTGTGCAAACTAGAAGAAGAATTTTGGAAGAATATTGTCTAATCTCTAAATTTGAACCTATAAATATCAGTGAAGCATGTAAGGATGAACATTGGATGGATTCCCTAAAAGAAGAAATGTTGTATATACAAAAAAATGATACATGGGATCTTGTTCCTCGACCTTAGAACAAAAATGTGATAGGAACCAAGTGGGTGTTCCGAAATAAGTTGAATGAACAAGGTGATGTGGTCAGAAACAAAGCAAGATTGGTTTGCAAAGGATACTTACAGATGGAAGGTATAGAATTTTAAGAAACTTTTTCTCTTGTTTCTAGAATTGAAGTTGTAAGATTATTTCTTTCTTATGTGACTTTCAAGAATAACAAATTTTATTAGATGGATTTAAAGTCAATATTTATGAATGGTGAACTAGAAGAAGAAGCTTATGTTGAACAACCAAATGGATTTCAGTTGACTGATGAAAAAGACATGGTATGTTGATTGAAGAAGCTCTATATGGAATTAAGAAAGCTCCTAGAGCTTGGTATGCTAGATTGGATAAATACTTGTTGAAACTTGGATTCAATAAAGGTACTGCGGACAACAATTTGTATTTCAAGTTTCATCAAAACAAAGAACTGATCATTGAAGTATTTGTTGATGATATAATTTTTGAGGGTGATGATGATTTGTGCATGAAGTTTTTCGATGAAATGAAAAGTGAATTTGAAATGTCAATGATAGGAGAGCTGAAATTATTTTTAGGATTGCAAATCATTCAGTTAAATGATGGAATCTTTGTATCTCAGTCTAAGTATGTGAATGAGTTACTGAACAAGTTTGGCATGGAATATTCCAAACCAAATCATACAGCTATGGTGACCAGATGCAAACTTACATAGAAAGATGATTCTCCCAAAGAAAATTAGACAAGATACAAGTCAATGATTGGTGGATTACTCTATTTGACTCAGACCAAGATGGATATAATGAATTTTGTGTGCATGGTTGCTATATTTCAAGTTGATCCTAAAGAATCTCATGTGACTGTTGTAAAATGAATTTTCAGATGTCTGAAAGGGACAGTTGATCTTGGTCTTTGGTATCCTAAGGATGATGATCTTACTCTAAGTTCTTTTACTGATGCTGATTGGGTAGGAGATGTAGATGACATGAAGAGTACTAGTGGTGGTGCATTATTCTTAGGAAAGAAGTTGGTATTTTGGTTAAGCAAAAACTAGAACTCAATTACATTATCTACTGCTGAGGCAGAGTACATTGCCACTGAAAATAGTTGTACCCAAGTATTCTGGATGAAGCAAATATTGAGAGATGTCATAATTGAGTATGAAGAACCCATTGCCATATGCTATGAAAATTCAAGTGCCATTAACATTTCTAAGAATCCAATGTTGCATTCAAATACAAAGAATATATCCATCAAGTATCACTTCTAGAGAGACAAAATAAGTGACAAAGAAGTTAGATTGGAGTACATACCTACCAAATAGAAAATTGAAGATATATTTACCAAGCCATTTCCTAAGGATACTTTTGAGTACCTCAGAGGCAAGTTAGGGGTGATTTCCCCTCCTGATCAGAACTAAGAAGGAATTATTTGCATCAGTCCATGAATTCATAGCCATACCATATTCCAGATTGACGTTGTGGTGGCTGCTACTCAGGGGGAGTAGTCAGATGATTCGATTTTTTTATCAGAGCATGTGTAACTTTTCGATTGATGTCAAAGGGGGAGAGAAACAATGTGAAAATGTGGGAAAGAAGAGAAATGAAGGAAATAGGAAAGAGTGCACAATCTCAGGGGGATATTGTTATAGAAGAGCTAGTTGGGTTGATGGTATTATTGTTCACATAATGTGTTGCCATCAATGCCAGAGGGGGAGATTTTTTAATGTTGTGGTTGTGCTGCTGATATGTGGTTTTCATTGATGTCAACACTATTAGCAATAAATCTACTTAAGGTTGTATATGTTGAGGATATTAAGAAAATTGTAACAGACAGCTAGTGGTGTTGAGAAGGTCAGAATGTTGGAAAGATTTGTATGTTGAATATATGAAGGTGTGTTTCAAAGGGTTTGTTTTAGAAGCTTTCTAGTATGTTTTCTAAAAATTTCAGAGGTTCACATTAAGTCTTGTGGAAGTTATGAAGATTTGTATGCCTACAATTATTCAGTTTTTGTAGATGGTGTTCTTGGTTGAAGCGGATGAAATTATTGTAATTTCATTTGTTGTGCATCTACATGTGACATTCATGGATGAGTCTAGATCATGATCTATCCTTTTTTTTTATTTGCATTGATTGAAGTGTTTGTGATTGGAGATTTTTCTAATGTCTGTCCGATTTTTCATGTTCTTGGCCGACATGATGATGTTAGTGTGTTGTGGATCCATAAGGATTAATATGTTTTTGATTGGTGTGTTTGGAGGTGTTTGTTTGGGTCCTAACTATGTTGTTACTGACTTGTGTTGGTGCACATTGAAATTTATTCATGTATTGAGGCCGATAGTTGTAATTTATTCTTTATTTATGGTGATTGAATAGTGGTTGTAAATCCATGTAGCGGAAATATATAATGTTTTTTTCCTCATTTAGGAAAAGTGCTCAAGTGTACAAGTGATGTACAAGTGCAAATAAAGGTCAAATCAATCAGAGTAGAGTGTGGAAGAGTTTGAGCAGAGGGTGGAATATTTTGAAGAAGTTTTTGTGCGCCTAACCGGAACTGTAATCAGGCTTTTGTAGAAGCTAATTTCTCAATTCAACTTCATCATATGGATTTAATCTAATTATTGTATGTAAGGTAGCGAGCCTTCCCTTTGAGTAGTGTGCTCGAGGAACTGTGCCTAAATGCAAGTGAATTCCTTTTTATTCTTCATTATACTTCTAACAGGGTATAATCTTATGGACTAACATCCACCATGGGTTTTCCCCTAACAAGGTTTCCATGTATAAAATATTGGTGTTCATGTGTCTATGATGTGTTGTTGATTTAATGCTTGCACTGTTAATTATTAGATCTATGATTAATGTTGTATAAGTTTTATTTTGGTAACAACTAATTCACCCCCCCACCCCCTCTCAGTTGTATATCCTTGTATTGCCAACATAGTGTGGATTTTACACATTGTTTGCAAATGGGTTGGCCTCTCTCCATATTCTTTTCATATGTCTGATCAAAAAGAAAATAAAATACATCTAAAAGTACATTGTCAACTTTATAGATGTTGTGATGGAAATGCAACATGTCATAAACAAAGCACAATCACGTGTGTGTGTCATTTATAATTTGCAATTATGAGTTAATAGATTTTTGGACTGGGTTGTTTTTGCTATGAACACTCCTTCCTTTTATTTGTTGATTAGTGTCATTTGCCTTTTGCAACATAAAAAATATATAATATTTTTGTGTCATTTTTTGCAAGGGAAAAGCACACTCATGTTGCCCACTTTGTATTTCCTCTTTAGAACATGTAGTGATTGTCTTTGTGTTGTACTTTCAGTAGAATCACAGTATTGAATTTTTCTATATGAACAGGACTTAACTATTATTGTCACTTTTCTAATTTCTAGCAAGGGACTAGTATTGTTTTTCTACGAAGAATTTGCATTGGGTAGTTGTGTATTGTGTATTTGTTCTTTTAAGGAGCATAATGTATGATGTATTCCAAACTTTTCTATAGCATTTGTGCATCTTTTTACAAATGTTTGTTTTTTATGAGAACTATTCATATTTTTCATTGTCTTTGATACAAAAAATCTTGACATTTCTTGAAAAAAAATTGGTTCCCTCATATGGATGGTCTATGTCAATTGTTCTTTTTCTTGAAGTGGTTCATAGTGACAATGACCTGAGCTATTTGGAAAAAAAACTAAGTTCAAATTTATTTTTGGGGTCATGGAATTAGAGTATGTTTTTGGCTTGGGAAATGGATATAATTTCCATATGCGTATTCTCGCATTAAACATATGTGATTGCCATAGGGTACAAAATTCAATCCCTTCAAGCCAGATTTTTACATATGGCATGCCAATTCTGGAAACTAATGATTGTAAATGCAATAGATGATTATTGTTGTCTACACTACTTCGAGAAAAACCATCAAAACAAGAAATTGCATATTTGTTCTCAATTATCAATGCATTATCCAATGATTGTGCCATAAATAATCACAAAGCAGCTGGATCAAATTGTTCAGGAAGAAAAAAAACTATGGCAGCAAACATGCTTTCTCCACATGCAATACAAAATCTAGGCGCCCTAGAAAGCCCAATTGTTTCAAACACATTTCCTATTGTGTGCCAAATATTGTTGATATTCCAATCTGTAATTTGTAAATGTGGCTGGACAATTTCAATGCAATAGTATGTGTTTAGTCATGAGAATATAGGCTCATAGTGACCAACTATAGGAGGTATGCCATGGAAAAGAATTGATATTGTAGGATTAGTTGCACATGCTCATTGAAATACAAATAAATTATTTTTTGTGTCAAAGACCAAATGTGTATTGGAATGCCTAGCCAATATGCCAACCATTTTAGACAAAATGTGTCACCCCATAACCTAGTCTCACCATTGTTATTTATTTATGTGGTTGACAGCCTCATTCTTCGTAGGTACATATTTTTTTCATGTACATTATGAAAACTCATTAGCATTGTTGGGTGAAAATCAAGGTCATTAGAATTTAAAGCTACAGGACAACAATTATGAAAACATTTTTAAAAAATATTGAACAAACCATTGCATAGTTTATTTGATGTATAGCGGTAATGCACTATGACATATATTGTGTCAAATAAGCAATTTACAACTTTGTAAGTGAATGAGTCTATACAAAATAAATGCACATGGTGCAAAGCTTCATCAATAGATGTGTAAGATGAATTTGTAGTTGACTTGTAGGTTTCTACTATGATTGGCTCATGGGATAGTTTCTATCTCTTCACACAATTATTTGAAACCATATGTACAAATTCCATGTCGAATATTTAAAAAAAAAAAACTCATTGTATTGACAATTGTTATTAAATTAATCACCACAAATGAATGTTAAATGTTTGAAATATTTAATATGTACAATGAAAAATGCAAGAAGAAAATACCTACCGCAAGAAGGTGCAATACAGAACTCCCACCTATAGACCTGTGATGGCAGTTGCATAGCAAGGAAGGCAGAATGCAAATAACAAATTGTTAAGATCAATATGTGTAGCTAAAATATAATTTTTTTTAGAACTACTAAGAAGCACAACAAGCATCTGAGAACTACAACAAAAATAAATAAACATGGATATGTATTACTCACATAAATCAACAACAATTCAAATTGTGGCAATATATGGCAACAAAAAAGAGCATATATAGTGCAAAATATACAAAAAAAGGAACAAAATAAATTGAGAAACGACAAAAAATTTCCAAGAAAAGAAAATGAACCAAGAAAAAAAAAATGGAAACAATTAAATCTGCTACCAATACTATCACACTTTTCAATTCCATGCATGGTTATAGCATTCATACATATATGTGTACACATAGGTATATTCATATATATATACACAACAACACATATATATACATATACATCTGTATATAGACATATATGTATAAGTGCAAATGCAATATTGTGACTTGAAAGAAAGCTCTAGATTATGAATCTCTAAACACCCAAATCTTTGCTAAGTAGGATAATTTCTATGCTCTTTATCTTAGGTTGAAAAGGTCAATGTAGAATGCACAACATAGAAGGAAAAAACAATACTATATTGTGTGTATCTACTATGAGAAGGGATATTGCAAAATTTAGTATGGAAAAAAAATCTATGCTCTCAAGTCCTAAGGAGTGCCAACCTTGCACTATTCAAAATAGTTCTGCTTCCTCCACATCTAACTATAAAAAGTGTTTGACAACCCACAACAACTATGCTTTATCATTTTTTGTATTCTAGTTATTTTTTAAATAAATGCATTTTTTAATTTTCACGATTTAAAACATAGGACCAAATTTCCAACACAACTTTTTTAATGGTTGGTCACTACTAGTTCAAATAGAACAACAATGGCCAAAATCTATACATTGATAGTGAAGAACTTTTGTAGCTCTATGGAGCTAGCTATTTATTATAATGTCTTCTTCTTGATCACGAACATGATCTTGATAAGTATTTCCTCTTTGTTGTATTTGATTCCTATAATGGAAAAAATCCCATTACAAACACTTGCACGTAGAAAATTAAGTAATAATATGTATAGCTGCAAATATGAATAAAATATTCATTTCAACACCTGATCATCAACTTGGGGAAATATCATTGTTCAAGAACATATAAACAATATAGAGGTAGAACATACCAATAATTAAGAAATTGCAAAGAACAACACAAGAAAACAAATTTTGTACATGAATATAATTGCAATTTAGTAGACCTCCCAGATTTAAATTGAATAATTTTGTTTCAAGTGGAATAGGATGTAAATATATAAACTAGGCATAAAAAAGAAAGTAAACTTACAAATTTATGCCATAGCATATTAGGAACTTGATCTCCTATACTCTCACATATGCAACAAGTGGTCTCAGTCATATTTGCCACCTTATAAAAATAAAGGACTAATCAACCTTAATAATAAATAGGAAATTTGTATAACCATGTATTCCAATTTCCAATGCTCAATAGTAGCAGCAGTTTTAGAGTAAGCATGTTAAATATTGTAAACAATGCCACTTATCCACAAACACATGTGTAGTGAAAACATGTATATAGTAAAATACATTTGAAAAGTATAATCCTATCACAGTTACGCACACAACATTGATTTTTCTTTATTTCCTCATTGGATGGTGGTATTTTCCTCATGGCTTTCTCATTTTATAATTTTCTTAAAGAATAATAATTATTGTAGGAAGCTTTGCTATTGGAAATATTCCATGAGCTTGTTGGTAAAGTCATGTCTTGTCATGCACTCATCGTGGGGACGTGTGATGTCTTGAGTACTATTTGTGAGCTCTCATTTATTGTGAGTAGACTGAAGTGCAACCTTTATTAGTGACTTATGGTGTGAAGTTTTAAATTTGTCAAGCAAACTATTATCTACGTTGTTTTTTCATTTGCTCAAATCCATGGAAAATTAGACATATCTTGAACCGGTAGACATCCTTCAATGTCTATCACTTTTTTCATGAACACACAATACATTTGAATTACAAAAACATGAAACAAAGGCCAAAATATCATAAACAAATGGAAAAGTTGAAAAATAGAGATTCATCCATAAGAACACTAATTGGTAGGGAGTAGCATAGATTAAGCAATTGCCAAACTATACACAACAATTCAGGCAATGAAATATGTGTATGTTGATAGGGTTTATGTCTATTGTATTGGAAGAAAAATATGAGCCACTTGTAAGTTCCTATATCTTTTACAATTTCGTTCTATTATAGTTTTTTACATCTGTGTATTTTATGCATTAATGTCTATTGTTTCCTGATGTCTGCACCTTGTGGCTTATTCTCTATTGTTCCCTACCTTTGAATGCTTTTATGGATCAGTTTTTTCTCTTGACTAGAAGACTTAACACCATAATTCATTAATGCCATCTTCTGTGGTGGGAATGGTAAAGACATGTATGAAATGAGATTCAAAATTGGTTCCAAGTAATTGAAAAATGTCTACATATAAAATCATTAAATTTGTATCTGTTGAAAGGATTGAGGTCTATTGTATGGGTGGGAAAATACAAAGCATTTGTATGTTTGTATGTCTTTTACAATGTTTCTCTATAGTTTTCTTACATCCTTCCATTCTATGACTTAATATGTATTGTTTATTGTTGGCTACATTTTGTTTGTTGATGTCTATTCCTCATAATTCTTGATTGTTTTCATCACCTATATTTTGTTATTGAGCTAAACACCTAACAATATAACTCATTAACGTCAATTTTTTTTGCTAACTTGGGTTAAGTATAAAGCCTAAATAGGTAGAAAATTCAATGTTTGTTGTTTTAACATGGAGTTTTAGCATTTCCTATTCACTAATTCTCACTCATTACCATTGGATTGAAATGCAAGTGGAATTAATTGATCCCTTCACCAGATTTTAAGAATTTTGAGAAAAGCATTACCTACATTGTCTAATCATCTTGATAAATTATTCCTTCACAATAAAACCTATAAAAAAAGAAGACATTTGTAATCTCACATATCTTTTACATTGTATTTGCTACATTGTCTAATCAGTTGCTCAGATTGTTTGATGAGACCGAAATATGTTTTTGTTGAGTCTAAAACTTTTTATATCTTTTACATTTATATTGCCTTTTTTTCTATATCCTCTATAAATGTTCAATTCTTTTTTTTCCATCATCCATGATATAAAAAATCTATTGAATATCATAGTAGCATGCCAAATATAGCTTGGCCTCATAAACAAAGATTAGATCTAACCAAATGTCAAAGCTACCAACATAAATTTTATAATATTTCACAAACATGCAATTCCATGGATGCCAGCTAAATTTCAATCAATTAGATGAGAATGAGATTTTTTCCTATTGGAAATATAGTAGTATGTGTATGAACCAAGATATTTTGTTAAAAACCCTAACCCACATAAACAAACAATAGTAACAAATGACAAGAATATGGGAAAAATAAAAATGGTACTTAAATTTATCTCATGTTCCATGGAATTATTCTACGAAAACATAGTCTCACTTGGTTTTTTTCAAAGTATCCATCCAATCCAAGTTAATTTTATATCCATGAAACAACAATATTTATTCAAACATATCCACATGTTCAAGATGTATGTACTGACGTCTCCATGTCTTTATCCATGAGCACTATGCACATGTTAAAAAAATCACTCTCAATATGTTTGGAGGATAATTTTTATTGTTAGTAGTACTTTCCTTGCCTAATTTGAAAGTGTCATGCATGGTTGCATAGATTTTATTTACTATTAAGATTGATAGATGCCTTTATACTAGAAGTGATAGCTTACTATTTCAAGATAGTGAAAAGATGTAGCTAGAAAAATCAAAAATCACTTCAATAAAATAGCATTTTGATTTTTTGATTCTAGCTACATTTCTAAAAACAACGTTCCTAGCATTTGAAGAAGCAATAACAACATCATTGCCACAACTTTGACTACCAAAACAACAACTGGTAGAATTTTTTTGAAAGACAAACAAGATTGAAATATAATTTGGAAGAGTGACCTCTGTAATTGGCACATACCATATCAACTATATCAGAGAAGATCTAAAAATGACTAGCACATAATAATTAAGAATCTTATTAAGACTCTAGAGTGTAAACTAAAAATAAAGGAGTATTCTCTAATTCCACATTGGTGCGTTCGAACAAGCTGCAAAGTCTCGTTAGATAGACTATAGCTTTGTAAGACCATATCCACTATCCTGTAAACAACATAAGAAAACCACATAAGTTAAAATGGAAAAAGATAATGCAAATTGTCTATTTTTGGATTTAATCTTAATCTCTATACGTCACACAATGCAAGGAATAGTCCAAAATGAATATATAAGATAGAATATTTAAAATATAACTTACATCCTACTTCACTTTTCCAATGCCTAGCTCTACATTGTCAACAACACATGTTGTCATAGCTCCACATCAGAGTGAATTCTCACTCTATTTAGCTATAATTGGATTCAAAATAGTTCCAAAAAAAAGGTCACAAACATATACTATAATGCATTAATTCTAACTATTTACCGTCTCTAAAAGAAATGACATTGTAATTTACCTAAAAAATAATGTATGATGTTTATCAGCCACAGTATGAAAATAATACCTAGATATTTGATCAATATATTTGGTTGTATATGTATTTTTATTATTCTTCTACATATGTGGTTTGTTGTGGATGCATAAATTGGTTCATATCATATCTCTCCACATTGTTGCAGTAGTATTTCAAGTTGTATAGTAGAGCGTTGATGACAAACAATAAATACTTGGCGTAGATCCCTACAAAACCAACAACCACTAGAAAAGACCTTGTGCAATGCATCTAAAATGAGCAGTAGTCTTTTTGTTTCAACAACCACATATATATATACATAGACATATATATGTATATACACACCTAATTATATTCAGACATAGGTGTGCATATATCAAGACATACATATATGTAAGAACATATGCATTGACACATACATATACATGCATACATACACACATATATATATGCATACATATATATGTATAAACATCTACACAAGAAAAATGAAAATATATATGTATGTATGTACATTTGTATATATATATATGTATTTATATACACATATGTAACTGTATGTGTGCAAAGTTATATATATGCATATTCACATACATATAGACACATATATTCATGTATGTATACATATCTACACATGCATATATGTATGTGTCATTTTGTCTAATTTTTTACAGATTTGTATTTTATGGGTTAATGTCTATTGTTTCTTGTTGTTTGCATTTTGTGCAAACAAGCATCTCATTGCAATTACACTTGAATCTATTAAATTGAAATTAAAATTAGGTCGAAGAAATTTGGATATATCTGGGTATAAAACTATTAAATTTGACACCATTGCAGCCCTAGGTCTTGACACCATTATGCATTAATAGCAACTGCACTTGCATCTATTCAGAATAAATGAAAAAATAGATCCAAGTAAATAAAAAATATAGAGCACACAGATATATATAGGCACACATATATATATGCACAAACGTATTTATCTATATGCACACACAGACATATATATATACACACATACAAATACATATGTATATATACATAGCTATATATCAACTTGCATATATGTATGTCTTTGTGTGCACATATGCGCATACATACATATGTATAAAAACACACATATATGTATGTATGCATATGTATATATGTGTGTGTGTGTGTGTGTGTGTGTGTGTGTAGATAAGATCCTTTTTACTTGACATGCACATAAAATGTAACACCATAATCAATTGATGGGAATTTTACTTCAATCTATTTACCACAAATCAGCATCTGCTAATCAAAATTAAAAATGGGATTATATGCATACAACATGTGACCCACAATTCAAAATACCACATTCCCACAAAAAAAATCTCAGCAATGACACATGCATAGAAGAAGACCATCACAGTAAAACTACTTTTTACATTGTGTTACTCTCAAATATAAATTGCAACTGCCCAATGTAAAGAGCCAAGAAACAACACACCATATGGCAATGACCAGGCAAATGTGGGGAAGGACGCAAACATGATCTTAACAGTTCCAAATAGAAACCATTGGAAGAAGTCTTATCGGTACATAGTATTCATGAAATGCTTTGTTTGAAACATCAATCATATATCAATTATATCATGTACAAATAAACATATTCCAATGTTTATCACTATTTCATGTATAGACAATTCACTTGAAGTGAAGTAATACACATTGCCAAAAAAAAGTGTAAGCTTCGTTTCAACACATTTAGAAAGCCAATCAAGAAATAGGAAAACAAGAACCAACAAATCAAGACAATTATCGATAAAGAAACCTAACGATTAAATCATTGAAAAAAGGGGGAGAAAATGCAAAAGAGCCATTTGTGAATGGAAATACAATAGATATAAACACTCTAACAACACATTGATTCCACCTTCACCAAACAATCCGAGCATATAGAAATCAGCCCTACGTAAATACAAAATATATACATATTATATATATGTACATATTTTTATATAATATTGTATATATGCATATACAAACTCATGTATATATATGGATACACACATATACAAATGCACATATACAAATATATAGAAATATATATATTCTTTGTGCATATATGTTTTTCCAATCTCCTCATTGGATTTTGACATTTTCATCATGATTTTGTATTTTTTGAATCTAAATTAATTGTCTTCTTCATGGAATACATATAGACAAACTTAAAACTTCATATCATAAGCCACTAATGATAGTTTCCCTTCAATCTACTTGAACTAAATCATAATAGACAAATAGTAAATGCAAATGCACTACGCAAAACACCATGCAGCCTCCTACAATAATCATTATCATTAATTTCCACTATGTGTGCTCATGCATTGAAAGTGCATTTTTATTTATTAATCGGTGGCTATGCATTATCACAACCACCCAAAAAAAATCACAAGCCTTAGTTTTTTTGTCCGGTAGGGACTCTAGCTCTTTCAAAAACCTTGGTTTTTCGACAATAGAAAGCAACCCATAAAAGTAGGACACAATTGCAAAGTACCGAGAAAGAAATCCTAACCCATATTTACAGTCACATACATAACCTGAGAAAATTGACAAAGAACACAAATAATACTTTCTTCAATAGAATTAGAACTTGAAAACCCAAAAACATTAAAATAAAAACTTTTCTCATCTTCACTGGATAAGTTCAAATGCAACTATGTCGCCAAAAAGTGTATACCTTGGCACTTTTTCAGTCATTTTGGCCTTGATTAGTGGATTTTGGTCTTGATCGCCGTAATTCAACACTAATCTAATGACGTTTTACTAAGGTGTTGTGAAGTTTTGTAACACATTTCCTCACTTTTCTAAGACACCTTCAACACAAATCACCTAAATACTACATTCTTATACCTTCCTAAGCCTTAAGACAGAGTGTTGTAAAGTGTTGTGTTGCATTTTCACACTTATCTAGGCTTATCACCCCTAAGTCAACCCTTTTCAAATGGTAATTTTCCCTTTTAATACATCTTTAGTCCCGACCTGCATGTGTCTCGAGAGGAAAATATAATAAATTTATTAAACATAAATCAATTCTCAACAATCATCAAAATTTTCCTAGGAGGACTAGGTCGCCACTTTGGGCGACCTAGTCCCTTTAAGCATAAAATTCAAATTTCAAATGAGATTCAATGGGAATCTTGCCTCCAAAACCCTAGGGTAGTCCTATTAGGTTGTATTTCAGGAAAATTAGGGTTTTACTTGTACAAATAAGGGTTTTTGCCTCCATT
The DNA here is from genome assembly GCA_007115665.2 of Sequoiadendron giganteum. Classification (NCBI taxonomy): domain Eukaryota; kingdom Viridiplantae; phylum Streptophyta; class Pinopsida; order Cupressales; family Cupressaceae; genus Sequoiadendron; species Sequoiadendron giganteum. The sequence continues at coordinate 262,502,753 of CM021106.1, forward strand.
TTGAGGCTCCTCTAGCTCATTTTCACTCTCTTGGTTCATTTTCACTCTCTAGCTCATCTTTGTACTCAATCATCAAGCATACAAGCACTAGGGTTTTTATACCTCCTCCATTGAAAATTCTCGTACATGTTGTAGACCATCAACAAAGGTTTGGTAAGCTACTATATTATGTTATTATTTAATCTTTCTTTCCTTTGTATTTATCTCATTTGGGTTTAATCAGCTACAAAGGGGTTTGACTGAGGAAAACCCCTATATCTAACCCCAAAAAATCCTAGTCTTTGCATGTGTTTGCAAATATTTTGATGCAATTTTGGTGAAGGAAAAATTCTTGCAAGAAATACCAACATTTTCCTCAAGTCAACTCCAAAGTATCAAGCCCTAGGAAGGACAAAAAGACAAGTTGCAGGTCACTTTTGTGACTTCCTATCATAGATTGTTGTAGATTAGGGAAAAAAAAAACTAGAACCCACAAAACCAAGGCCCAATTCCTCGTAAAGCCACAAGAGGAATACGTCTCCACTATTGGCAACCTTGTCCCTGTTCTTGGCCTAGAAAAGGGTTTTTGTATTTTTGGACACCCATTTCCCTGAAACCTTTTGTGGCAAAGTTTTCCAATTAGAGGACTAGGTCCCCCCGGCTGGCATAAGTTTCCTTTTGCTCAGATCAAGAATTTTCAATAAGCTTCCAAGAGCATCCATTTGCAACATCATTTCTCCAGGTGCACACTTTCTATCCCTCTCTATCAATTTCCAAAAAACAAATATTTAGTTCATTCTAGAGTAGTTTATCATTAGTTTTGTTTTGTTTTGTTTCATTTAAATTTTCATACATTTATATTAGTTTCATTTAAATTTGCATACATTTATATTAGTTTCATTTTTCTTTTAGTTTAGCCACACTTCACACACATTCACAACCATCATCAAACCCCCATCTGTTCCTCCTTTGAATGAACTTAGCCTTAAACATATCAACAAACTAGAGAGAGTTTCATTTCTAACCAAGTGCTTCTAGGGTGAAAAACCCTAGAAGCCTAGTAAAGGGAATCCTCTTTCCCTTTTTTATTATATGTTTTTGGCAGATCATTTTGTTGAACCCGACCATTCACACTAGCTAGCTTTTTGATTTTTTGCATTTAATCTTAAGATAGCTTGCATTGCAATAAACTCTGGCATTGTTTGCATCCTAGGGTTAGTCATAAAAGTGCATTTAGTGAAAATTCATAGTAATTTTGCACATTGCATTGTATTTTTAATAAGAAAACACAAAAAAAATTACACTTTCAGTTTTTTTTTGCACTCCAATATAAAAAAAACCATAAAAATTAGCCAAAACTTCAGGAAATTGACAAAAAAAACACTACTAGGACTAAGTCGCCATGTTGGGCGATCTAGTCCTTTGGCCCTATTTTTTGTCAAATTGTCAAAAAAAATCCAGTAATTTTTTCCTTTCAACTTTCTGGTTTTTCCTTTCTGTGTCTGGTTCTAGAATCCTAGCTAGAAACCATTTGTCACCTTTTCTTGCACTATGTTAGAGGTTTTTGTGTCAGCACATCTAGTTTTCCTTGTTCCTTTTCCACCATTGTTGCAAGAAGAAGTTCAAGGAACCTTTTTATCTACTAACAACACCATCTTTGTAGATCTTGGCATCCCTCCAAATTTGACTCGTGGTGTTGACAATGGTGCATTAGGCCTAGAAAAAATCCTTAATAACTCCTTGCACCTAGATGATACTACTATTGATACTCCCCTCTCACATGATAAAATATTCCACATTCATGTTGATCATGTTGATTATCAAAATGAAGTCAACTTTGAACCCATCTCAGGCACTGCCATCCCTTCCATTGAATTCCTACACCGTTTAATTGACCGTGATAATGGCTTAAGTGTAATAAAGAAGATTGTATAAATCTATGAGAAGCATGCACCTAAGTCATCCCCTTCACCCACACATAGGTATAGCCATGGAGGACCTTCCAATCCTCCCTCCTCAACTATGGCTTCCATCCTGACCTATACCCCACCTAGTGTAACAACCACCATGCAACCAGTTAGTAGTGTGGAACTTCCTCCCCCCACCACCACTAGCATCCCTACTTCTTTTGTGGCATGCCTCCCCATAATCTCTTCCATTGTCCTTCCTATCACCATTCCTACCACTTCTCCTTCCACCACTCTCACCCCCTCACCTATTTTACTTCCACCTCCCAGTACCTATAGTGACCCTCTCATTACCCAACTATTTCACACTATCACTAATATGCAACAACAACTCTCTCCCATTAAACAAAGCCAATATGGCTATCCCTCTCATTAAGTTTGTAGCAACCCATTGTCCCTTGAAATTATCTGCACTCTTTTTCCACAAGGAATAGAGATCCCTTGGTTTGAAAAATAAAGATGCAGCCTTAGATTGTTTCTCTTCTCTACCCAATAAATCCATTAGTTCATTTAATGAGTTAGTGGATGCTTTCATAAACTAGTTTCAAGTTCACATGACTCCAAAGAAAACTCTAGCTAACCTCATGAGGTGTAAACAGGCTAATACGAAGAAAATCACTAACTTTATCTCTCACTTCCAAGCCCTCTATTCCTTTATCGATGTCCAGATCCCTGACACTCATCTGCAGAAAATGTTTATCAAGAATCTCATGACATCCCTCCAAGATAGACTCACCCTCATGAAGTTCCCCTCCTTCATGCACCTATTCCAGGGACTTTGTGATTACCATAACTCTACTAGTAGTCGTGACTCACGGTCCACTGGTAGTCATGATGACGAATCCAATAACTCTTCCCAATCCACTCCCCAACCTTTCTATATATCAATCAAAGGATTCCTTCAATTCAATCCTTCATCTTCCAACCCCCCATTCGTTAATAACCAATTGGTTTTTGTTAAGTCATTTGTGCCCTTTAATTATGAGGATCCCAAGCATACTTTCACACCCCTAACTGATACCCTCCATAACACCATGACCCAATTGCTCCAGCAACATATGATCTCTTTACCACCCATCCATACACCTGATCCTAACAAACCATTACCTTCTTCCTACAATACCACTACTTATTGTTATTTTCATCACCAATATGGCCATGATATTGAACAATGTAAGCATCTGAAGAACCTAGTGCAAGACCTCATTGATTCAAGATGGCTACCTGTTGCCAGCATTAATGTTAAAAGCAATATGTCAGTGGCACCCCTTAATAAAAACTTACAATTTTTACCAACCCTATGCCTAATCATAACGTTTCATATTTCAAGTCAAGTGAAAATTTCCCACCCAATGTAATGAATATAGATTCACAAGATTTACATTCTACTTCTCTTCCACCGGTAACCCCTGTCTCACCTATTAATTAAATGGTAGGTTCAATTGATGTTATCCATCAAAAGGGACCAACCAAAGGACCTCTTGATATATCCTTCTCTACACAAGATATACTATGAAATCTTCCTGATGGCACTCTCTACATCATTGGCCGTATCTATGATAAGCCCACCAATGGGATACTTATAGATCCCACATGTCGCAACAATGTCATCACCAAAGATTTTCTTGTATTACATAATCTTGATGAAGACGTCTATAATCGCCCTACTACATGGGTCAAAACACACCATGGTTTTGTGTGCCCTATGATCATATCGATTACCCTCCCCTTGCAAATAGGTCACAAGACATTGGATGTTACCTTTTCAATTATAACTCATTCGGACCAATTTTTCTTACGACTTGGCCTTCCATGGCTTCGTTCTATAAAAGTGGTCCCATCTATCATTCACAAGTGTGTGAAGTCTCCTATTGATAACAACATCTTTACTATTCATCATAGAAGTTTTAACCCGTTATCATCTAAGGGAAACTTTTCCCTAGATGTCTTTTTGCCTAGACCTATGGAGACCATTACCCCTAGACGAGACTTCTTCTTTATTTATTACTGAAAATTCAAGGCTAAAAATATATTCGATCTTTCTTTGCGCAACATACCTCCTTCTACCTCGAATTCACCTATCCTAGATGAAGCCATGTTGCCACCTGAATATGATATGCCTAGTCAACCTACTCCTGAAACCTCCTCCACATCATCCAAGAGACCTCAGGATCATGATAGTAACTCCATCCTCCCACCTCACACAAATTTTTTTTATAAAGCCAAAGAGAAAGTGGATGAGCCACCCTTACCACCTCCCATTCCTTCTCTCAGAATTGATAATCAACCCATAGTGGACCAGTTTGCTCCATCCCTTATGCACATTGATCATTAAGCCAAATGGAATAAAGAGGCTAGGGCACATAGATGTCACCATCGTGCTCTAACCTATGAATCTCATGAGGAAGAACAAGTTGTAGAGCCCAACTCTACTACACTTGAGGCCACACCTATTACTCTTCCTCCACCACCATCATAGCTGGATCCCATACCTCCCGCATCACCTCTTTTACAAGCCACCACTAAAATTGTCATCCGTCCTACTATTGTCATAAACTTAGATGATGACGATGAGAAGAATGCCAAAATTTATGAAGAGGTACACCATACCTTGAATTCACTCTTTTCATCTTCTATGAGAATTCACGAGAATTATCCTTGAACAAGTGTTGATCTTGACACTAGCTCAATAATTGTTGGTGTTCCTCTCGCTAGTCACCCTCCTGAGTTTTACACTGAGAAAAATTGGGAAGTTGATGACTTTCTTGACGAGTGATGTGAACTTGCCTAGCTAGTGGTTTTTCCTTTTCTTTTTACATTTATTTCTACGTCCTATATTCCTTGTTGTGTTTGATGTTTTATGACATTCGTCTATCTGTATCTCATTTCTTCTTCTATATATCATGCCTTTGCTTTTCCTTTTGTCTTTCAGCCTTTTTTTTTATTTTCCTTATGGGGATAACGCAAGGCATTGAGACCACCAGGTCTCCTTCATGTTGACCCAAAAGGAACCCCTTCCTTTTTTGTTTTTCCTTTGCCCTTTTTTATTCACCTTCATTTGGGGATGATGCAAGGCATTGACAACGCAATGTCTCCTTCATGTTGACCCAAATGAATCCCTTTTATTTTCACCCATCCTTTTTCACCTTTCATTTGGATATGATGCAAGGAATTGAGACTATAATGTATCCTTCATCATGACCCAAATGACTCTCTTTCTCTTTCCTTTTTTGTGCCCTTCTTGCCTTTCATTTGAGGATGATGCAAGGCATTGAGACTGCACGGTCTCCTTCATGTTGACTCAAAAACTAAGGCTCCATTTCTTTTGTCTCTTGTATTTTTCTTTCTTTGGTCCTTTTTGGGGATGATGCAAAGCATTGATACATCCTATGTCTCCTCCATGTTGACCCAAAATGACTCTTCTTTTTCATTTTGTCTTCACTCTCTATGTTTCCTTCTTCTCGTTCTCTATGTTTGAGGATATGATGATAGTTCTACACTCTCTAAAATCTGAAGCAATGAACATACTCACCTCCAATACATAGATCCCTTATGTGTTCGGTGTTTTCCATTTTGAGGGAATCTTTCCCCCTCTCTTTCACTTGCTTCTTTTTTGCATGACGTAGCCTTTCTTCGATACTATTTTCTTTATAGGCTCTCATGTTCCCTTTGCATTGTTCCTTTCTATACTTTAAAGAAATTTCTCACAAAGCAGTGTGTAGCAATCCCTTTAAAGTGCAGGCATACATTGGCACTATTTTGTTTTACTTTAATTCTTATTTTTTTACAATTTCATTGGTTTTTCCCTTTGCCTATGCTTCCTAGTGTAGCCTTGTTACTTCACTTGACGTGTTTTCTCACTTTGTGGATGAAATTGGGTATAATTTATTTCATAAGTGTGACTTATCTCATCATATTACATTCCTCTTAGTGGCCCGATGCGACGCACTGCATCCCCTAAGTTGTGAATCTTCTATACTGTGATTGGTCCTCTTTTGGAAACATTACACGTAATGTTCCCTATGTCCAAAGACCTCAAATTAACTAAACAAGACTCCTTCGAACACTTTCATTTTTCATTTCTTTCACACCTTTTTACTTTTGCATTTTGTATTTTGCATCCTTTTTACATTTGTGCGTACATGGCCACCTTGCATAATGTTTCACAAAAAACTACTAAGCCTTTGCGGTTTTTGTTTTTATCTTCGCGGTTGTGCCTTTCCTTTAAATCACTCACAACCTTCAACGCATGCCACGTGGCTCCCTCTCAAAGCTTTGTGCTTTTCATATCACTTTACCTTTCGCTAGTCTCCATATGCATGCCACGTTTGACCAATTACCCTAATGCTTAAGAAAGACCAGACCTTCAAGTGGATAACGGAGGCCATAAAATCTTTTGAGCTTATAAAAGAGGCTATTTCTTCTACCCTGTGTTGGTCAACTCGGACCTATTAAAATATTTTATTATGTATGTTTTTGGTGGTAGCAACAGTATTGCCATTATACTTATGCAAAAATATGATGAAGATAGAAAGGAGTCTACTATTGCTTTCTACTCACGAACCTTAAAAGAGTATGAGATAAATTACAACTTTGTAGAAAAGTAGGCCTTCACCATTGTCAAAGGGCTTAAGAAGTTTCGGCATTTGATATCATGTAAGAAGGTCATTTTTTGTGTACCGCATCCTAGTGTGCAAGAGTATATCATGGAGGGAGAAATCATAGAGAAAAGAGCTAATTGGATCACCAAGATCCTAGAGTATGATATTGAAGTCAAACCTATCAAGACTTTCGAAGGAAAGGGATTGTGCGAGTATCTCGTTGAAAGCAGTGAACCAGTGACAGATTTTGAAGCTCCTAAACCTGTTTTATTGAATGAAGAAGGTTCCGAAGGTGATTGGCTGGAGGATAGAATGAATTTCATGCAAAAAAGGAGGTATCCAATCAATCTCCCTTCTTTTAAAAGTTGTTTCTATCATTCAAAAAATAGTAATTATGTTCTCTTGGAGGGTGTCCTATTCAAAATAAATTTTAGTGGCATCTTGCTAAGGTGTGTAAATGAAGAGCAGGCCAGGAGAATATTGGATTGATACCACAATGGCCCAGCTAGAGGATATTTTTCTATAAGGACCACAACAATTAAAATTATATCTGTTGGTTATTTTTGGCCAACACTTTCCAACGATGCATTTTAATTAATTAAGTCTTGCAATGAATGTCAATTTTATGTCAGAAAGATAAAGAATGTTGCTATGCTATTAAGGCCTATAGTATTAGAAGAACCTTTTGCTCAATGGGGTCTAGATTTCATTGGGATGATTAACCCTTTCTCCTCAATCGGACATAGATGGATATTGACAGCAACGGACTACTTCACTAGGTGGGAAAAAGCAGTGCCATTAAAGAATGCAACAAAAGTAGAGATTGTTAAATTCCTAGAGGATTTGGTGGCTAGCTTTGGCCCACCAAAAACAATCATCTCTGATAATTCTAAATACTTCCTCAGCTCGAAGATGAGCCAATTCGCATTAAAGTATGGGGTTTTCCTGAAGACTTCTTCTTACTACTATCCTAGGGGAATGGCCTTGCAGAGTCTACAAATAAAAACCTCATCAGGTTAATTAAGAGGATAGGCTCAAAACAGAATGGTATAAGAACCTCCAGAGAGTGTTATGGGTAGATTGAATCATGCCCAAGTAGATACTAAAGACATATCCTTATGAGAAGGTGTATGGGAAGGAGGCATTACTGCCTATCAATATGGAAATCCCCATCCTGCAGTTGCTTAAATCTTTGGAGATTGAACAAAACAGAGCAATGGAGATACAATTTTTCTAAGCTACTCAAGGTTTAGGAAAAGAGAGAGCATGCCCTTGAGGTGATGAAAAACCGCCAAAAGGTGGTAAAGAAATGGTTTGATAAAAAGGCATCAGATCAAGAGTTGCAATGTGCAGACTTGGTGCTCAAGTTCAACGAGCATGAAGAAAATCCCAGCCAGCATGGAAAATTTGACAGCCTTTGGGAAGGACCTTTCAAAACTATCTGATGTAAACAGTTCAACTCTTTTGAGTTGGAAGACATGGAAGGTAATGTTTTAAGTATTCCAATTAATGGAATACATCTTAAGAAATTTAATTAATTATGCCTATGTGATGGCCTTGTAAATTGTAAATATGTGATTTTTTTCCTATTTTAAGTTTTGGGTCTTCTTAGTGCTTTGTGAAATAAGAGCAACGGTGCATGAAAATAGATGAAACATTGTAAATGAGCCATAATTTTTGAAAAAACATAAGTTTATATATTATGGCTAGAAAATTTACATTATATAAGATAGAGGCCAATGGCCTTGTATCGATATATACATATGACAACTATGAAGCGGAGTTTGCAAAAAGGGAAAAAACAAAATTGGGGACCATTTTCATTCTCGGATTATCAAGCATGGGATGAACTAGCAATTGCAGCAGCTGATGGTGCAAGATCGGGGAACACCATTCTTTTGAAATCCTCATACCACTAGAGGTTTTAGAATGGTTCGATGTAATGCAACTACATGAGGAAGAAGCAACCGACACGGACCTTGGCAAGATGCTCCTCATGAGTCTCCAATTTGAAGCCAAAGAGGAAGCACCTGGTTGGCACAGGTCCTCCATGCAGTTTCAGTAGACGTAGGTTAAGAACTAAGGGGACCCCATGATCAAATTCAGTAGCATGCACTATTTTCTCTAGTCCTTCGAGGTAGTGCTAAGGGAACACCCACTTCGTCAACTTCAAGATCTTACATTTGGAGACGCTGATATCCAACAACGAGATGACAAAGTGGGAGAAGATGTCGGTGTTTACCCAGTATTGCTCCTTATACTGCCCACAATCCTTGCCAAGAACCCACTTAATTGCTTTCACTTATAGCAGGATTTTCATGCCTGCCATGCAATTTAAGCACCTGCACCTAATTTTTCCTAAAAAAGTAGCTTGAGTCTTCTTGCACACTAACCTTATTGGTGTTTCCATGTTGCTTACCACTCTAGCTAGAAAATAAAAATTGCTATGATAGCTGAAGCTTGGTAAGCTAGGAATGCTAGAAATAATTGTGATTTACAATGCTACTAAAGGCCCTATTTATAGACTGGTCAAATGAGATGAGCCATAATTACGACTAAGGCAAAGAGGTGTTGCTAAGCCTTGATTCGCAATGTTGCGGCATGTGAAATGATGGGAATATGCAAGTACGGGGAAAATTTCTCTAATCAAGTTATCGAATTCAATGGTGATTGGTTAGGTGCTAGCGTAAGGAGTTGGCATCCCATCTGAATCAAGGTAAATCATAGAAATCAGACTGTTGGGTATTGTGCCCAAGTATGCTTAGAAAATTCAATAAATGCGAAAATCTTGCAAAAGATACAGTTGCATTGTCTTGGTCCGCTACCCAAGAAAAATCTGGCTCCACTCCTCGTGAAGTCATCTCTATTAAAGATGGAGAGAAATTTGGCAGGTTGGTGATCTTTTCACATGCATTAAAATATGGTGATGCATATAGCAACTAGGTATGAATGGCTAACATGTACCCTCGCTCGGCCATTTTTCACGAAGATCATATAGCAAGTTGAGCATGCAAACAACATTTATTGCAAGAGTTATCAAAAGATAAAATAGCTAAAGTTATTCACAATAGAGAAAGAGTTTTTCAGAAAAGCTAAGCCGTTTATGAAATTTTGTAAAGGTTTTCTTGCAAATACAAAGAAATGGCCGAGATTGCAGAAAGATCGGCATAGGCCCTAGCCTCACCAAGTATAGATGTGCAAAGAATGAGGGTGTTGTGTGTAGATATCTATGGCATGGAGTCTTATGCTATGCCAGGCATCCCAACAAAGCCATGTTGGCCTTTCACCAGTCAAGTGGACCAAAGAATACTGAACGGAATTCCTCATAGAAATCAGGCTCTGGTTGCAAAGGATTGGGATAATATCTTTGATCCTGAGCTATCCCAGAATCCTAAGAGCCTTAGGGAAGCCACATACGAAAAAATGAAAAAATAACAGACCAATTCTGCAAGAATCTATGGGACTGTGGGATTCCCCAGTAAATGGTTCCCCTGGTACATCCTTACCCAAAAATCATGGAAGCATGCACGACAAGCTTTGACCCGAACACTGGAGTGATAAGCGGCACTAATTTTAGGGTAATCATGAGCCCTGAAGCTATTCAGGATATGTTATGCATATCACTCCCCTTGACCCAGGATGTTGAGATTTTTTAGGTTAAAAAGATACATGATAAGTGGGGAGGGCTGAGAATGGAGCCGTAATTTTACCACACCAAGATTTCTTAGCCAACAAATACTTCAGCACCACCCAAATTTCTATTTGGTCTGGGCGCTTTGAGAGCTGGGTCTTCCTCTATCACTTCTATGTTGGCGTTGGTGTGTGGTTTGGATACAAACAAGCAGGTTTTCGAGTTCCAAATGTGTCACAACTTTATGCTGAAAATAAATGTTGTAGCCCTGCTTATGGACTTTGTGAGGTTTATAAGTGATGGGATTTGGTCACAGTTGCAAGACTTCCAAGTTTGTTCTAGGTTCAGGTATTCCTCTTTCTTGGCCTATTTGATATTACATCAAAATCCAAACTACTTCACAACATTTATGTCATTGGCTGTTTTCCATGAGACTACCAAAAGGAAGTGAGTTTCGACATGGACTTCTGAAATGTTGAAAACCTTTGATTATTACGCATTTTTGGATTTGTTCTTGGCCCCAACTTTGCGGGCTTTGATTAGAGCTAGGATCAACATGTTCGCACGCCTATCGCCAAGATAGAAGTCCTGGTTGGGAAAGCTTGTCCCACCCTATGATTGGTTCTTTGGCACAAATTTCACCATACTCCACATGTGAGGTTTCACCCGAGAGCCCTTCCGACTCCCCCACTTTCTTTCTGACAGAGCGCTGGCCCTAGAACCAATGAAGTAGCTATGTACTATTGATAATGACTACTGGGGGGAAAACATTTAAACTCCTATTTAATACTGTCGCTCACATTTGGTTCCGTGTCGCTGATCAAGAAAAGGATTTTGAAGATTGATACTTCAGAGATTTTGTTTTCAAAGTTGGGTCATCTTGGGTTGGTGGTGGTAAATGACACCTAGCAATACAACCCCGAAAATAATTTATCAGAGATTGGCATAAAAATCCCACATCTGCCTCGGCCATTCTAGGACCCTCGAAGAAATGTTGAAGAGGAGAATTTAAGGTTATATGTAGGCCTTGAAAATTTTCCTACTAAAGACATGTGAGCACCATGGTTGAACATTAACTACATCACAGGGAAAGCCAACCCGAATTAGAAGATCAACCAGTCCCTATGAAGCCAATTGCAAAAGCTGGAATGGTGTACTGAAAAAAATTGAGACTTCTTGATTTTCCAGCAGGAGATTAAGGCAACCACCAAGTTTTACAAAGAGGTTGCTCTCAATGAAAAATTTGAAGACATCTAGGAGAGCACACATCCGGATGTAGAAAGGTCTTTCAACCCTTTAACGGTAGAACAACAATATAGAAGGGAAGAGACTGCCACAAAGCCCGAGGAAGAAGTAACTCAGAATCCCCCTATTGTTGTGGAGAATCCAATGCATGAGGAAGATGCCAACAAATAGCATGCGCAGCAAGAGGATTCACATGCACAAACATTGGAGCCATCGAACTCATCTAAATCAATCAGAAAGCAGCCAAGGACTACCAGTAGTAGAAGGTAGGTCATTGTTGACCTTGACGATTCTCCAAAGGAAAAGCAGCAATGAACCAGATAATCTGGTGGAGAAGAAGAGCAGTCGATGGAGGAAGCGGTTGTAGCATCTACAACTCCTCATCATGAGCCTTAGGTATCATTTCTTCCCTCTTCTCTCTCTACCATGTCTTTGGTATCTTCTTCGTCTGCCCCTGCTTTTTCATTTGCACTAGGTTTCTCTATCATTGGATATCTCGAGCAGTCAATTCTTCCCCCTCCTGGCTTCCCACTTTCAACCTCTGATTTTCATCCCTTACCCGGAGCACAATTTAGTGTCAGTGTTGGGCTCATGAGTCAACAATTCTTATCCCCGAGGCCCATCCCTTCAGTTGGCGCCTCCCCTTCTACCTTTTCACCCTCTCCGAGTGGCCAATTCATTCCACCATTCTCCCCATCCATTATTACAAGGCCTGGAAAAACTATTGATGCACTAAGTACACTATCTTTCCTGCTGCCATCCCTCAAGATTTCCCTTTTTCTAGTGGCCTGGGTATCCCTACCCAGAAATATTTTTTGCAGGTTGAAGCAAACAAGAGTGCTCGAGCTAGCTGAATGAACAAGAGAAGATAAAAGGACATGACCAAGTAGACAGAGCCTCTCTTGCAAACTATATTCAATGAGATCCAAAATTCATTGATGTTTGCAAAGATCACTCCCATTGTGATTAATTCGGTAGGAGAAATTCTACCGAGTGATTACTTTGTCAATGCTATTGGGCTAGACTTGCTGCAGACCCATCCATGAGATAAGGTTGAGCTATTGGAGGAAAGCCAGAAAATCGTGACCAATGATTACCTCTAGCTCAATCGCCAGGAAAAGAAAAAGAGGAGCTGATATCGGAGCTGAAGGGAAAGTTTGATATCTAGATGAATAAGTTTAAGGCCCAAGAAAATGAGATAAGCCATGTGGAAAAGGAGAGGATTTATTTTGAAGCCAAATCAAAGCGCTGCAGGTTATGAGCATAAAAATCATCCCAACTCTCTAGTATGAGGCTAAGCAGAGCCGAGCAAACAAAGAAAAGCTCTACGCTAAGTCTGTGCAACTGAGTGAAGGTATGAAGGAGCTCTAGCAGAGTAGAGATGCTGAAATTAATGAAATGAATGCAACTTTAGAGTTGGAGATTCAAAAGACAAGGTGGGCTGAATTGGCCTTGCAAGAAAAGGAAAAAGAAATTTCTACTCTAGAAAATTAGGTGTCCACATTGGACAAAAGCTTGTCGGAGCTAAGGGCGAATTTGAGTAGCCGAGAAGCGGAGTTGGATATTCTGAAGACCCAACCTCTTGCACCACAAATGAGCTCGTTGGAGATCACCAAAGAGTTATATGCATCATACTGGGATAAATTCAAGGCATTGTGCCTTACATTGTAGCCCACCCTGAAATTTATGGCGCAGGCAGCCAGCCTTTGCGGAAAAGTAAGTGAAACAATCCAACAAATCCAAGAGCTAACTTTTGATAAGGTTTTAGAGGCCAGAATTTAGTTGAGAAAATTGCATACAACTTCTGATGAGGCTTTGAGTGGCATGGGCATTGATGATCGAACAATAGTGGCCATGGGCGTAAGAATCCTCATCTCTATGCATGAGGTTGTTCCATAGGTGGCAGAATGCAGGGCCAGGTTGAGCCAGGTTACCAGTGATATGAGGGAAAAGTTTTCCTGTTTGACTCAGAAGGGCCTCCCTTCACCCTTCATTGATGATTAGGCAGTAGTGGGTGTCGAACACATTGTTTCTATGATCAAGGAGAAGAAGCAGGAACTTTTTGTCTTCCAAAATTTTGATCAATCTCCGACCGTTGAGAAGATTGAAGGGATTGTGCATTAGTTGGCGCAACTCTTCTACTAGCTGGAATTAGAAATGAAAATATATGGCGGATTGCCTTTCAAGGAAATTATCGATCTCAAGTTGGCTCATGAAAATCTATGAGCTCTCTCCGTTCCATCGAATGAGGTCTGGACCAATCTGTAGGCTGCCCTCTCGAAGTTGTGAGCAATTTTGTGATGCTAAACCAAAGTTTTTGGGGGTTCTTCATTCCGCAAGTGAAATGCCCCTATGAGTTGCCAAACTGTTTCACAAAAAACTACTAATCCTTCACGGTTTTTTTTTGTATCTTCGCGGTTGTTCCTTGCATTTAAATCACTCACAACCTTCGGTGCATTCCATGTGGCTCCCTCTCGAATCTTTGTGCTTTTTATATCGCTTCACCTTTCGTCAGTCTCCATTTGCATGCCACATGGCTTTCTCTGGTCACTTTGTGAGCTGGGCCCACCTTGCATTTTCTATCGCTTGGCACGCTCCATGTCACTCCCTCTCAAATCTTTGTGCTTTTCATATCGCTTTTCCTTTCTTCGGTCTCCGTCTGCATGCCACGTGGCTTTCTCTAGACACTTTATGAGCTGGGCCCACCTTGCATTTTCTATCACTCAGTGCATGCCACGTGGCTCCCTCTCGGAGCTTTTTTCTGGGTGTCCCTTCAGCTTTTTGCTAGTCCCCATCTACTCGACACATGGAAGTTCTTTTTCATGCATCGATTATCTTGGGGTTGTTGTTGTGTTGTTGGTTCTCGAGTTGCCACGTGTTTTTTGTTGTTGCTACATGGTTTTTTGTTCATTACGGGGGCATTGTTGGTGCATTGTTGGGTGTCCATTTTATTACATGGTGGCTCGAGGTGATCATAGGCATCGATGTTTGCTCATGGCTTTCTCTCTCATTGGTGATTCAGGTGATGGACTAGCCTATTTATAAGGCCCTTTCTCTCTTTTATCAGGTTGTTGATTAAGTTGCTAAAAACTCCCAAGCATTGGGAAGGCCTTTGTAATATTTTTACTAGACTTGAAGGTTGCAGACTGTGTAGATCAATTCAGCTTTTCTATTTTTCATGCATTTAGTAAGACTGTTGTTCTGTGTTGTTATTTTCTATTAATGTATGAATACCTATTCTTCAACTTTTGTAATCCTTCGTAGCTAAATAAATAAATATCATGTTCTATCAACTCTTCTATGTTGGCTAAGGTTATGAGAGATTATGCTATGCAAATTAAAGGGTATTTGTTATGTTTAAAGTGCTTTTGAGAAAATTTACTTAATAAATAGCATGTTGGTGGTTCGGGCCTTTGCATTCTGCACTGTGCTTTGGTAAATTTGTCTATGATTTTGGTGCATCACCTATAGTTTAGTTTCATTTTTTTCTATCTTTCTAACCTTTTACCTCCCCACTAAATAAAGAGCTAGCTTCGATAAAATATCAGAGGTCATTTAGCTAGTGCACTATGTCCCCCAATAGCTAAGTTTCCCATAAGACTGTTGCTACATGCAAAATCCTGCATCAACACATAACAAAACTTGCATGCCTATAGTTCCAGCTTGCACTTTTTCATGGTTTCTAAGCATCCAAGGCTTTTCTTGTCTCCTGAATCATACCCCTGTCCTTGTGGCACCTTATCAAATTTTTTTAGGGAGCAAAACTTTGGTATGGTTGAGTGGGAAGCCCAACTAGCAACACGAATTTCCCCATATCCACCTTTGTGTCTATAAGGACATACGAACTGAGTGTATGTTTCTTTCACCACCTCTTGGCATCCTCACCCAAAAAATAATCAAAAAAATTGTCGGCCTAGAGTGACTACCCTTTACTTTTTCGAACAAACATCCTAGATATGATCGACAACTAGTCAGACAAATGATCGAAGCTTGATCTGACTTCTCTCCACCCTTTCACATCACTCCTTTTGTGATATTTTTCATTTATGTTTAGTTTTCCATGGGATCTTGATCCTAAGGGCTTGATCATCCTTCTTGATCATGAGTCATCTCACCTTACTAGCATGAGTACACTAGATCCCGCTCAATGTGCATGGTTCAGCTACTTTAGTGTGAGTCTGAAGAATGTTCATACTCTCACTAAAGTGGGGGCTAAATGTGTCACCAAAAAGTGTATACCTTGGCACTTTTTTGCTCATTTTAGCCTTTATTAGTGGATTTTGGTCTTGATCACCCTGATTCAATGTTGTAAGCTTGTTATTCAACACTAATCTAAAGGCATTTTACTATGGTGTTGTGAATTTTTTTAACACATTTCCTCACTTTTCTAAGACACCTTCAACATAACTCACCTAAATAATACATTCTTACACCTTCCCAAGCCTTAAGGAAGAGTATTGTAAAGTGTTGTGTTGTATTTTCACACTTATCTAGGCTTATCACCCCTAAATCAACCCCTTTTCATATGCTAATTTTCCCTTTTAATACATCTTTAGGCCCGACCTAAGTGTGTTTCAAGAGAAAACTATAATAAACTTTATTAAACATAAATCAATTCCCGACAGTCATCAAAATTTTCCTACGAGGACTAGGTCACCACTTTTGGCGACCTAGTCCCTCTAAGCATAAAATTCAAATTTCAAATGAGATTCAACAGGAATCTTGCTTCCCAAACCCTAGGGTTGGCCTATTAGGTTGTATTTTAGGAAAATTAGGGTTTTACTTGTACAAATAAGGGTTTTTGCCTCCATTTTGAGGCTCCTCTAGCTCATTTTCACTCGCTTGGTTCATTTTCACTCTCTAGCTCATCTTTGTATTTAATCATCAAGCATAGAAGCTTTAGGGTTTTCAAACCTCCTCCATTGAATTTTCTCATACATGTTGTAGACCATCAACAAAGGTTTGGTAAGATACTCTATTGTGTTATAATTCAATCTTGCTTTCCTTTGAATTTATCTCATTTGGGTTTAATCACCTAAAAAGGGGTTTGACTTAGGAAAACCCCTATATCTAACCCCAATAATTTATGGTCTCTGCATGTGTTTGTAGATCTTTTGATGCAGGTTAGGTGAAGGAAAAAGTGTTGCAAGAAGTACCAACATTATCCTCAAGTCAACTCCAAAGTCTCAAGCCCTAGGAAGGACAAAAATACAAGTTGCGGGTCACTTTCGAGACTTCTTGTCTCAGATTGTTGCAAAATAGGGGAACAACAACCGAGACCCACAGAACCAAGGCCTAATTCCTCAGAAATCCATAAGAGGACTAGGGTTCTACCATTGGCGACCTTGTCCCTGTGCCTAGCTCAGAAAAGGGTTTTTATGTTTTTGGACACCCATTTCCTCGAAACTAGTTTCAGGAAAGTTTTCCAAATGGAGGAATAGGTCGCCCCTGTTGGCATAAGTGTCCTTTTGCTCAGATCAGGCATTTTCCAGAAGCTTCTAAGGGCATCCATCTGCAACATCATTTCTCCAGGTGCACACTTTCTATCCCTCTCTATCAATTTCCAGAAAACACACATTTAGGTCATTCTAGAGTAGTTTATCATTAGTTTAGTTTATTTTTGTTTCATTTACATTTGCATACATTTAGATTAGTTTCATTTTTCTTCCAGTTTAGCCACACTTTGCACACATTCACAACCATCATCAAACCCCCATCCCTTCCTCCTTTGAATGAACTTAGCCTTAAACATATCAACAAAGTGGAGAGAGTGTCATTCCTAACCAAGTGCTTCTAGGGTGAAAAACCCTAGAAGCCTAGTAAAGGGAATCATCTTTCCCTTGTTTTTTATGTGTTTTTGGTGGTTCAACAACTAACTATTTAACTCAGTAATATACACTAACCCATAAACAATAGCGAAGAATAGACATAAACACACAAAATGCAAAGAACAAAAAATAATAGACAATGACCCATAAAATGCAAATATGTAAACCACTATAAAATGACACTATAAAAGACATGCAACCCTACAAAGCCTTTTTCTTTTGCTCCCCATACAATATATATAAATTCATTCAACAAACATGGATGTAATGATTCTATACCCATACATTTTCCATTTACTTACACCCAATTTTCCTTTTCATTTAAAAAATTAAAGTGAAATTGTAGTGCATACATGCCAAGAAAATATTACTTTCATTCTTAATCATGACAAGAACACTATCATGCTAAGTCCTTCACTCAAGAAGAAAGACTAGCCAATAAATACACCCAAACAAAAAACCTCAGCGAATGAGATAACAATGCAAATAACACTTTGGTCGACAAAGTTTAAACTTGAAGCCCAAGAAATACTTCAAATAAGAACAATTCTCATTTTCACCCAATAGATTGAACTGTACCTAGCTACTTCCATTCTTAATCATGCGTAGTAGAGAAATCCACATTAACGAATTATGGTGTTAAGTATCTAACTCAACAATAGATAGCAACCAATAAAATAAGCCCATGATTGCAAAGGACCGAACAAGAAAGGCTAGAACCCATATTTACACTCATAGAAACAACTCGAGCAAATGGGAAAACAACACAAATAATAATTTTCTCAGCAAAACTAAAACTTCAAAACTAAGAAGTATTCAAAACATGAACTATTCTCATCTTCATCTAATAAATTGAAATGCAACTAACTATTTAACTCAGCAATAGACACTAACGCATAAAGAATAGTAAAGGATAGACATAAACACACAAAATACCCATAAAAGATCTTTCACAAACCTTAGTTTTTCAAGAAAGCCTAACCCATATTCACACTCACAAACACAATCTAAGAAAATGGACAAAGAAAAAAAAAATACTTTCCTCAATAAAATTAGAACTTGAAAACCCAAAAATATTTAAAATACGAACTATTCTCATCTTCATCAAATAAATTGAAATGCAACTAACTATTTAACTTGGCAACAGACACTAACCCATAAAGAATAGCAAATAATAGGCATAAACACATAAAATGCAAACAACAACAAACAATAGAAGGCGACCCATAAAATTAAAATATGTAAACCACTATAAAACGACACTCTAAAAGATATACAAGCCTACAAAGGCTACGCCTTTTATTCCCCATACAACACATATGAACCCATTCAACAAACACGGATTTAATTATTTTATACCTAGACATTTTCCATTTACTCACACCCAATTTCATTTTCATTAAAAAATTCAAGTACAATTGCACTGCATACATGCACCCATAAATACACTCAAAAAAACAACCTCAAAAAAATGAGAGAATAATGCAAATAACACTTTGGTCAACATAATTTAAACTTCAAGCCCAAGAAATATTTCAAATACAAACAAATCCATTTTCACCCAATAAATTGAAGTGCACCTAGCTACTTCCATTCTTAATCATGGGTAGCAAATAAATCCACATTAATGAATTATAGTGTCAATTGTTTAACTTGACAACATATTACAACCCATAAAAGTAGCCACCAAACAAGAAATGCTAACCCATATTTACACTCACATAAACAACCCAAGCAAATGGGAAAACAACACGAATAATACTTTGCTCAACAGAATTAAAACTTCAAAACCAAGAAATATTCAAAACATAAACTATTCTCATCTCCATCCAATAAATTGAAATGCAACTAACTATTTAACTCAGCAACAGACACTAACCAATAAAGAATAGCAGAGAATAGACATAAACACATAAAATGAAAACAACAAAAAATAATAGATATTGACCCATAAAATGCAAATATGTAAACCACTATAAACGACAATGTAAAAGACTACAAACCCTATCAACGGACATAGATTTAATGATTTTATTCCTAGAGATTATCCATTTACTTACACCTAATTTTCATTTTCATTCAATAAACTCAACTGTAGTTGTAAAGCATGACTGTACTCAATAGAAATTAACCATAAAATGCACAGATGCAGAGAACTATAAAATGAGACTGTAAAAGATATAAGAACTTACAAATGCTTCATTTTTCAATTCCAAATTCATAGACATAAATTTATAAATCAAAGCATAAAAGATAGAGTAACTTACAGACGCCACCTTTTTCGCTTCCAAAACCATATATGAAAACCCTCCCAACAAACATAAATTTCAGACTCATCAAACAACCTGAGCATATGACCAAACAATGCAAATACCAATTTGCACAATAGAATTAAAACTTAACACCATAACCCACTATGTCGGTTGCACTTCAGTATTCTCACAATAAATGAGAAGACACAAATAGTAAATGTAAATGTACTGTTCAAGACACCGCACGTCTCCATGATGAATATATGGCAAGACACAACTATACAAAAAAATCATGAAATATTTCCAATAGCAAAGCTCCCTACAATAATTATTATAATTAAAATATTTAGAAATTTCCAAAACCACGAGGAAAATTACACCCGCCAATCACAAATTTGCAAAAACAGGATTTCTTTTTCTTTTTCTAGATATTTCCTAGAACATAAGTCATACTTTAGCTTTATTTTCTAGCACCATTCCCAATGCACAATTTTAATATGAAAGATTGAGGTGATAACATTAGTTCCCTGCCTTATAAAGGCAGGGACTAATAATTTTCATTTATTCTTAAATAACACTTACTCTACTTTAATTTAATTTATTACTTTGCATGATTTCAAATGACTTTCCAATTTTTAATTTTTAAACCCATTTATAAATTTGTTTTCAATAATTTTAATATCAATATATATATAAGAATGACTTTTTAATCAAAATAAAAAATCTTAATTTTTTTCCCAATTATTTAATTCAATAATAATAAACATGGAGTTAAGCTTTAAACTATTTATCTAATTATTTAATAGTTAAATCTATGCAAGAAAGCAAGATCTGGCATCCTTCCCTTCTAGGAGGAGACATTGTCTCGATGTCTTATTAAATAAACACTAAATCAATTAAATTAGATCACAATATGCTAAACAAGTAACTTCCCAATTCACTTATCTTTCCAAAATAAAGCAATCTTAAAGCATATCATTATTCAACTATAACATTCAAACAAATACAAAGACTACATTCATAGAATACTCTTGGTTAGTCTATATGTAAATGTGAAACATATAAACCTATGTGGTGTTTGTAAGATTCCATCATACTCACCAATGTCAATCAAATAAGAACCCCTAGCTCGACCATGTTCTCATCTTTCACATGTACCTATACTCACTTGCACTTGATTTTTTATCAATAGCATATCCCATAAACCAAAATCGAAGCATATAGAAATAATTCTTGAATAAATAACACGATAACTTTTTAGATTCTAATTCTAAGCATTTTTACTAACTATCAATTTCAATTTATTTATTTCACTTTCTTTTTCAACTTCTATTTTAATTAAAATTTTAAGCATTAAAAATAGCTTCTAACCTAAGTCATAATTATCCACAATCATTACATTCCCAATCATTATTCTTAGTAATTTTAGGCACAAACATAATACCTTCAACTCAAGAAGGGTAGAAAATTTTGCAACTAGAAATTCATTTGAGCCAATCATTAGGTACTCAACCATCTTAGTGATCGCCACACTATCCTCACTAGCTGCCCTTACACTTGATGTTATGAACCAACAATTAGGTCCACCATCTACAAGCTCGACTAAGAACAAAGAAAGGTTCCATAGAGGAAAGATTCTAGGAAATAATCTCCAAAAGGTGTAAACATTCCCAAACATCAAGGATTAGTAATTTAAAGAAATTGAGCGCAAGGCATAGAAGCAAGATTCAAATCTTCAATGTCATGGTGCTTACAAAAACAACCAACTGAGATCAAAAATTCATTTATGGAAAGAAGATCAACGACCACTACAATATTCAATGAATAATATTTCACAGGATATTCAATTACTTAAATAGAACTACATCTACTTCTACTCTTAAGCTAGAATCACCTTTAGATGACCAAAGATAAACTCCCAAATCCATGAAAATAACTTCAATTGGCTTTTGTAAGGGCTGGATTTATTGTGGTTTCTTGTGATTAAATTAAGAACCTAGTTTAATTAGAAGGATAATTGAACAAACATGTCTAATGTGTTCCAATTCAGTATAGACCAGACAAAACCATAGCCAAAAATAAAATCAATGACATTAACATCACATCAAATCAAGACATGGCTGCAATGGACAACCAAATCAACGTCATTAAAATCAAAGGGAAACAATACAACATACCTGTGAGTGTGACCACGAGAGCACAGTCCAAATGTATTTTAAAAAGGAAGCACCTCGAAAATACTCATTGCCCTGTCACATCAATACAACATTGTTGATCAACTGCAAAAGATCCCAGCATAAATATTTATATTGGAGCTCCTCAAGATTTCACTCACCCACAAGGAAATTTTGGAAAAGGCCCTAGTAGACACAACCATACCAACAAATTTAGAATTTTGTACATTCCAAGACATGGTGGGGAATTTAATTGCACCTCATTGCCTATCATTCTCAAAAAATTATGATGCATCCATCACTCATCCCCATAATGCAACACTCCACATTGAGGTACTAATACATAAAATTTGAGTCAAGTGTGTTCTAATAGATGGAGGATCCAGTCTCAATATATGTACTTTAAAGCTTGTTTGTGCATTGGTACTCTCAGAAAATGCAATAGATTCAAGAAAAAAATCACCATCAAAGCCTATGATGATGAGGAAAGATCTTCATAGGGCCTAATTGTGTTGCCAATTCAAGTGGGGCCGATTCAAAAAGATGTAATTTTTCAAGTTTTGGACAAAGACTTGACATACAACATACTCTTGGGTCATCCTTAGATCCATGAGATGTAGAAAATCCCCTCAAATTACCATCGATGTTTGAAATTCCCTTGCAATGGGAAAGAGATCACCATTTTGGCCAATTCCAATAGTCCTCAATATTTCAACACCCTCAAGTCAGTCCAAGATGTCTTTGTGCCCCATAATAGATAAGCTCTTGCTTCCACATCCACCACCCCAAATAATTTAGGCCAATCAAATTCCTTGTCAAAACTACTTGTCGTGTCCTCAAATAAAGAAATTCAACCAAGTTCCTCACCTAAACAACCTAAGAAAAAGGAAGAAGTTTCCCCTTCTACATCCACAAATCATGAAGCCCAAATCAACGATTTGTCCAAAAAAATTGAGAAAAAGATCCAAGTCAAAGATAAAGGTGTGGATGAATATTCTATTGAGCAATCCTTGTGTCTCTCACAATTATCTTCCCCGAAAGTCCTATGATCAACCATCAACCTCAACACAAAAGTCCTCACAATTTGTTACACTTTTTGATGGTCAATTTGTGAAAGAAGACACTATAGTTGATGAAGCAAAAGACAAATATGTTCTAAATTGGCTTTGCAAGGATGAAGCCGAATCTCAAGAAGCAACAACTAATGTACAAACAACACAATATGGCAAAGGGTTTTCAATCTTGGAGAAAATGAGATATGAAGGAAAATGTCCTATGCATAAGAGAAATTAAGGCATCATGGAACCAATTCAACCCACCTTAACCAATCCAAAAGACAAGATAGGGCTGGGATACAAGGAGGAAACAAAAGGAGAAGCCACCCAAAAGGTTGTTGAATGAATCCTACAACTACAAGCTAGTAATGACTATGAAACTGACAAAAATGAATATGAAAGGGATTCATTGTCTGAAGAGTCTTGTCATGACAAGGGATTTGATTTAATACAAAAGTATGCACCCATACATGAGGAGGGACAAATTTCAGGGTTAAGACCACTTGAATTTGGATCACAACCTATCGATGGCTTAAGCGAGGATGATCAAACTCCTAGCGAGATAGATCATTCAGTGGAGAGTTACATCATAGACCTTGACATTACTATCAAACTACTTGAATACGTCTCCATCAGGACCCTCGTTGCCTTTAACTTAAACCAATCTTGCAATTCCCTACCTCTACTACATCCCGAACTTATCAACTAGGACCAAACCAAGCCTCTTGACATCCCTATCTTTTCAAATGATGATGCCATTGTCAAATTCCTCTTTGTTGACAATCCCGAAATAGGTTCCACCACTGAATCTCAGAACGAAGTTTCCAATCTAGGGACTGTCAAATCTCTCAACTAAAAAATGAATAATATAGGAAATTGATCTAATGGTGAAAACCATTCTATGGCAGTATTAGATCAAGAAATATTAAAAATAAAGAGTGCATCCAATGATGAAAACCTCTCAAAGGCGCCAAGGATGAGAGATCTGACACTCTTCTTGAACACTTTCAAGAGAGATCAAAACTATTGGTTGAGCCCACACAATCCATCAACATCGGCATGACAGAAGCGGTGAAGACTCTACATTTAGCAGCATCCCTAATAGAACAAGAAAAACCAAGCTTCACCAGATTCTTTGAAGAGCTAAAAACTAAATTTTCTTGGTCTTGTGCAAACATTACATCTAGATTTAATCATGCATCATTTATCCTTACCACAAAGAGTAAAACTGGTAAAGCAAAAGTTAAGAAAAATGCATCCACATATTGCCCTCTTAGTGAAGGAAGAAATGAAGAAGTTATTAGATGTAGGGTTCATCAAACCAATTGATTATGTTTAGTGGATCTCCAATATTGTACCAGTTTCAAAACCTGACAACAGTATCTAGATTTGCATAGATTTTAGAGATCTCAATAAATCTTGTCTAAAGGATGAATTTCCTTTACCCAACATAGACATCATCATGGACCTAACAGTAGGACATACCATGTTTTCACTTATGGATGGATTTCTAGGATATAACCAAATCAAAATTGCACCTGATGATGAAGATAAAATAGCCTTCACATGCCCCTGGGGCACATTCTATTGGAACATCCTTCCCTTTGGACTAAAGATTGCGGGAGCTACTTATCAACGGGCCATGACAACAATATTCCATGATATGATGCAGACATTCATGGAAGACTATGTAGATGATCTATTGGAAAAATCATAAACCAAAGAAGGACACCTAGATATCCTAGATAAAATCTTTACCAAACTAGAAAAATTCAATGTATGACTGAATCCAAAGAAATGTGTATTTGGGGTGACATCTACGAAACTCTTGGGATATATAGTTTCAAAAAAGGGCATTGAAATGGATCCCACAAAAGTTAATGAAATCATGGAGATGCTACCTCCCAAGAACATCATTCAACTAAGATCACTTAAAGGAAGATTGCATTCTATCTGAAGATTCATCTCACAACTGGTAGACAAGAACCATCCTTTCGCTCACTTGCTACACAAAAAAAATTCCTTTAGATGGGATGATAAATGTGAAGGTACTTTCAACAAATTGAAACAATATATAATGAGTCCACCTATATTAGTACCACCAGCAGAAAGAAAACCACTCTTACTATAAATAGAAATAATTGAGGCATCATTGGGAGCTTTGCTAGCGCAAGAGGATTCAATAGGAAAAGAAAGAACAATCTATTATATCAACAGAACATTAAATTGTTATGAAATTAATTACACATCCATTGAAAAGTCTTGTCTGGAAGTAGTGTTCACCACTCAACAATTGCAAAATTATATGCTAACTCATACCATCAAGTTAATAGCCAAAATTGATCCATTGAAATATCTACTCAACAAGGAAAATCTAACAAGAAGAATGGAAAAGTGGGTAATGATATTGAGCGATTTTTAAATCCAATATGTTGATAGGAAAGCCATCAAGGTACAAGACATCACCAAAAAACTAGCTGAAGCACCATTGGATAATGATCATCCTCTACACATTGAGTTTCTAGCTACTAATGTCCTTACCCTAATAATAAAATAATGGATATTGTACTTTGATGGATGATACACTCAACATGGATCAGGAGCAGGAATTTTATTTGTCACCCCCAAGGGCATACTATTCCAAAATCATATAGACTAATGTTCCCCTACACTAACAACATGGTAGAGTATGAAGCACTCATCATTGGTATAAAGGTAGTTGTAGGGGGGGGAATCATAGAGTTGTAAGTCTATGGAAATTCTCAACTAGTCATAAATCAAGTGAATGATGAATATCAGATAAAGGATGATAAACTAATTCCCTATAAAAGGATGATTGATGTCTTTAAGAAATACTTTGTTACTATCAAATTTGAAAAAATCCCAAGAACAGACAACAAAGTTGATGATCTATGGAAACTATTGCTTCTCTATTACAAATTATAGATAAAAGGAGTCGTTATGAGTTCATGGTGGAACAACTATTTACCCTTTCCTATGACGATCCCGAGTCCCAAGTCATTTTTAATTTACTTGATGTTGATACCTCAATCTACGGGAAGATCTACACCTACCTTAGAGATAACACCCTTCCACCCGACTTATCATGAAACTAAAAATGAAACTTCATTTTTCATGCCGCCTGACACACCCTTATCATGGATGCACTTTACCGATGAGTCTAAAATAGACTTACATGAAGTTCATGAGGGTATCTATAGAATGCATTCAACTGGTCTTATCATAGCAAAGAAACTCCTATGTTTGGGGTATTACTGGCTGAATATGGAGAAAGAGTCTTTCCAGTTTGTCAAGAGATGCGAGAAATGTCAGATCCATGGTAACCTCATACATGCACTAGCACAAGAACTCCAACCATTTGCATCAACCTAGCCCTTTTGTCATTTGGGCCTTGACCTTCTGGGGAAAATCCATCCATGTTCTTCCAATGGAAACAAATTCATAATCATGGTCACCGAGTACTTCACAAAGTGGGTTGAATTTGTTCCTTTAACTACCATCACTAGTAAGAATATTGCATCCTTCATTCTAAATTACATCATCTTTAGGTATGGTATTCCTCAATCCATTGTCACTAACAATGGTAGACCTTTCAAGAATCAGGGCGTCCAAGAACTTTGTGAAAGGTCTCATATCCAACATTGGTTTTCTACACCATATTACCATCAAGGGAACGAACAAGCAGAAGCCTCAAACAAAACCATCTTGAAGATCCTAAAGAAAATCTTCAATGATGTTGGACGTGACTAGTATGTTCAACTGAACCCTACTTTGTGGGCTTATTGTACTAGTATGTGCACCCCCACATGCGCTACACCATATGCTCTCGTCTATGGATTTGAGGCTATTTTTCCATTGAGGTTGAGATACCATCACTCTATGTGTCATTGAAAGGCATCATCTCAGATGAAGAATACTAGGTATATAGATTACAAGAGTTGGAACTATTGGATGAATGTCATCAGCTTGCAGTTGATCACCTGAAAGAATATCAGCAAAGAATGTCAAGAAATTATAATCCCAAGGTCAAACCAAGAGAATTTTAGGTCGTTGATTTGGTACTGAAGGAAAATCCGTGCAATCAGTAAGACAAAAAAAAGAAGGGAAATTTTGAACCAAATTGGTTAGGACCCTTTATCATTGTATCAGTCTATGGATCCGAAGCATATCACCTATCTACACCTGAAGGGGATTTATTTGATGATCCCATCAATAGTCTACATCTCAAGAAGTTCTATACCTAAATCATCTAGTGCACGTTAAAAAAACCTGAAGAAAAACAAAAAAATCAGAAAAAGTCCTAAAGAAATACAAAAAAATTAGAAAATGTCCTAAAAAAATGGTTACCCTCATGAAAACCTAGCAAAGAGGCACCTTGGTGACAGCAAAAAAAAGAGGTAAAAAGGATCAAATTTAAAAAAATAAATCAGAAAATGTCTTGAAAAAATCATTATCTTGATGAAAACTTGACAAATAGGCGTCTTGGCAAAAACAAAAAAATCTGAAAATCTGAAAAAGTACAATAAAAACAAGTAGTGAAAACTTGGAAAATAGGCACTATTTGTGATGAGTTGGCTTCTCCATTTTTTGGAATGTGTCTCAGTCATCCACCTTCGCTATCATTACACATACATGCTTATCATAAAGTAAGCCTCATATACATATCCAAATATTTGCGGGCATGTCCCACTTTGGCTTGGTACACATCAATAATAATTAGTTTGTTTCTCACTAGAGGAAAAATCTTGAACTCATTGGGGGAAATCTACTTTGAGCTTAAAATGACAAACAAGTAACATCAAGACAACCTAGCAAAACCGGAAATCACCTTGAATTTCAACACTAAACTTCAATTATAATCCATCAAACAAATCAACCATCTAAATCAACATCAAGAGTAACAAATCAAATCTCACTGGATGATTATCTTCTAAATCATGGTTTGATCACTTTAGCACAAATGTTTAATTTTTATACCTTGATTATTTTTATCGTTTCTCTGGAGCAACTCAAGGATGCCATGGACTAGAGGAGCTACGAAGGAGAATGATATTTTCTTTATTTGTTGTCTATGAGCTAATCATTGCTATTGTGAAAATTATCGTGGGACATGCTCTACAAAGTATCATTGATGACATTCTAAATTTGCATAGGGAAAAAATTATCTCTTTCCTATTTACACAAGTGATTCTCAGGTCATCTTGCTCCAATTATACCTAGATGATTTTTTTATCTTGCACTATCAAAAATCAATGAAAGTTGTATGGAAGTTGTACTCAGGTCATCATCGTCTAATTATACCATCGATGTTGTACTAACTTTCAACATAGCAAAAAGCTCAATGTTGATACCAAGCGCAACAAATCGGCTGACAACCTAGCAACTTTGTATAGTTATATTTTGCATGGCTAGGGTAGATTGCATTCATACTAGTTTTGCAACTGCATTTAAGATTTTTCCAAGGTTGGAAAATTTCAAAATGATGTTATCTTTTTCATTAAAATATTGAGTACATTTGACATTAACAAACACATAAGAATTCACATATAGTTGCATAATTAGTTACACATAATTTCATAAGAATTTTAAAGTTACACCATGCACTAGAAAGGCATTATTATTATCCACTCATTTATACATCCATACATTCACATTTTACAAAAACCAAAAATTATAAACCATCATAAAATGCACTAGATAGGGTTGCCAGATCATAGTGTCCAAATCATCCAACACCCAATGCCATTACTCCAATTTTCCCAACTTATGTTGGAAACCTGGGCCAGTGTATCTGTATACATAAGGCCTTCCAATCGGCCAATATCTATCTACAACTAGTGGTTGACAGATATATGCTCCCATACCCATATATGTAGTAATGTGACCTCAGTTGATAGGTTGGCTACTCTGAGATACACAACCTGATGTAAACCATGATATAATCGTGCAAGTATGCACAAACACTAGGCGTATCTGGTACCCTATAATATCATCTGCTCTAAGATGTGACCCCAGCTAATGGATAGTCCCTTCAACTTGTGGTCAGGACATAGGAAACCACCCATGAATCCATCAAGTACACTAGGAAAAGGCTCATATGAAGTGACCATCTCTTGCCAGGGTATCTCATACCCACTAATTTGATCATCATGAAAAATCCTCCATAGGGAATTTGTCCCTCCATGCTCAGTGACATCATACACCACTAAATCACCAACAACTAGAATACTTATAATTTAGTATACTTCCTCTGGTGTCATGATCATCTCACCAATTGATAGATGGAAGGTGTTGTGTTCATTGTGCCACCTCTCTGCTGACACTGTAAATAGTGCCCTGTTAATCCAGTACTAAGGCATATGAATAAAATAGTATAACTTGCATCTCTCAATTAAATATATATCAACATGTACCAGTTATGGGATCATATCCCATGTCTTCAAGTTTCGCTCCTGAGACATCAACACACCAATATATTTCTATCATCATAGTATATAGCAAATCAGCATGATATCAAATCAAGCAATCAGTCAACCTATCATTGATCCTCACCTATCATGAGGTCAATCTATCATCATCCTATCATTGATTCTCGCCTATCATGAGATCAATCATCATTTAAACTATCAACAACATCAAATCATTAGTTGGCGTGATCATCAACATCGAAAATGAGGATAAAAAACAAAATTTTATCATTCTAGTATGGATGCGCTAAACACTCATTCTATGCACCGAAATACTGGATGCACTAGAAAATTTCATCTATGCATTAGAATAGAGCATCAAAGTGCTAAATTCATGAGTGCACCACTAAATTTCATCCACGTGCCATAACTATCACTATATGCGCTAAAATATTCAATGCACTATTTTACCCATTCAATGCGCTAATTCACCTAATGTGCTAATCTGTGTCATCTATGTGCTACTTTTTCTACATGTGCTACAGAAAAGTGCTATGCACTACAAAATTTCATCCATGCACTAAAAATCTTCACGGATGCATTAAAAATCTTATACACTAAATTATATCACCTATGTGCTAAAACTCTAATCTAATGCACTAAAATAGGCTTTGCATGTGCTAAAACATAAAAATGAAAATTCAAACATGAAAAAATGCAGGAAAAATTAATTCAAATTTAAAATGTGGGTTAGCAGGGATTCTTACCGGAGGACTGTATACTATCGAGCGGTTGTGGCATCACACACACTCGAATCGATGAGCTTCGTAGGGGATCACCATCTTGTCTAGGTTGCTTAGCTCTCTCAATTTCTCCAAATTTTAAATTACAAGTGAATGAAAATGAGCTATTTTTCACTTTTTACCTAATAAGAAGGGTAATTAAAGTGGGAATTAAGATGGGGTAAAAAACAAAATTCAAAAGGGGCATTATTTCATTAATTCATCAAATTGCAAGATTAGTATTATCTATTGGGAGATAAATCATCACAGCATCATAATATTTTAAGATCATCATCAAATCATCAAAATTATCAAAATTTTGAGAAATTTCAAAAAAAAATCATCAAAAATTCCCCAATTCATCTCCCAAGGGGTCATATATCCGTCATCACTCTAAAATCAGCATATGGGGCATGTCAAAAAATTTATCATCACATTCTGGTAAAAAAATATATATTTGAACCAATGTGTAAACACATCACTTCAAAGAGGGGAAAAATGTATGCACCTAAAAATGGTCTGGAGAAAATTAATTAAATACTAGTTATTTAATTAATAAATCTTAAATCCTCTACTTATAAATAAATTACAAAATTTATTTATATAGTTCATTTCTTAATTCATCTTATCTAAAATCATTTTCTTCATGATTTAATTAAATAAAAAAATCTAACTAATTTATTTTATTTAATTAATTCCCTCTCATTAAATTTGAATTTCTAAATTCAATTTTGTCACATTTCTACAAAATTCTCTAACTTCCTTCCACTTCATCTGCCACCTCAGCATGTTTATCATGAATTTAAATATTTCTTATTTCTAAAGAAGGATTTCCATCAACAAACTCCTAACAATATTGGAGACACATGGCTTCTCCTTCCATTTGATGTCCTTCAACACTTGGCCATTTGTTCTCTTAAAGGGGACAACCTCCATGATTCCCTCCAACTTCCTCACTTTCTACCATCGATCTCTCTGGATCATAATCTTGACCATTGAATCATGCCACATCACTTGTTGTCTTGGATAGATTTTGGGGGGGGGGGATTGAGCATAACTTACTCTACCAGATTTCCTACAACATTTGAGAGCATTAGCATAGCATCTTAGTTTTGCATTTAGAATTTTTTTGAAGTAATATTATAATGGAAAATTTCCTTTATAGAATCTTGGTGGCTGCATTAGTTTGGTAGTATTTCTCATAGCATTTCATTTAGATTTACATCTTATCATAGCAATCATTTTACCATCACTTTGAACATAGCAACACATCATCTATCATTCAACTTTGTATATCAAAATCCACAATCGTGTTAATGTAGGCACATAGTCTTGCATTTCATATATCATCTCATTTATTAGGTTTCCATTTGATAATTCATGTGCAACATCTACAAATCTAAGAGCATTCATGAATTAGAAGATCCCTAAGATTAGAGATCAATGGAATGGTTTTAAAGGAATATTTTTAACAGGTTGTTTTGTTATTTCTATTTCCTTAATGTAAAATGTCTCATTGATGTGTGGTTTCAAATTAATATTTCTTTACCATAATTTACATCAAACACATTCTATTAGGGGTTCGTTACAAACATGATAGGGAACAAAAAATTACATAGAATAGGAGTAAAAATTTCAAACATTTAGAATAGACACAACAATATAAAAATGCAACCCAAAGGGAATAATTATCAATTCCAATAGTAAATTATAAAATGCACACAATGAACCAATAACTCAAGTGTGACCAACGACCAAAAAAATAGATAGGTGAAAAATTTGGTGACTACTCTATTCATGAAGAAAATTAAAAATTCAATGAAAATCCATGAGTAAGAATGAGAGAGTTTATCAATAAACTAAACACAAGAATCAACTATGGAAATACGAATTGTGTGACTAAGGTTAGCCACATTTAAGGGAGTGATAACTACATGACACCTTGGGAGTACCCTTTCTAAACTGTGTTAGAGAGAGTATGCTCAAACACAATATAATCCATTACTTTCACTCAACCATGCCAAATGAGGACCACACCATCTCATTCACCATATCAAGATACAATCATATTATAATGTAGTAAGGAATATGCAATAATCTCTATGATAACTACAAATTCTATCCATCCATCAGTAGGATTTTATCCAACTATCTCTTTCACAATGAATATTTAATTTCATGTATTGATACATACATTACTCACTTCATGCATCACTACCACATGGTAAAATAAAATGATATACATATATGTATTTTATAGAGACATTACAATTAAAATTTTAAGGGAATTTATCATAATGTTGATCTAATAAGCATAAGAGTCCACCATGCATTTCATGTAGGAGGAAAATAATTCCTAATACCCATATAAGTTCTTATGATAATTCAAAGGACAACATGATTTGGGGACATAAGTCATTGACCTAAATTTTCTATAATGATAATGAGACATTCCATACATGCACTAACACAATTCCTTCACACATATGTTAATACTTCTTTAAAAATGAAAAGCATAATGCACATTAGGAAATCATTATTAGAGGAACACATTTTACAATTCAAGCATACTGACAACACTTTTAATACATAAAGTATATAAGGAATTTCATAATACTCTATGATGAGTCAAAACACTATTACCAATTCCATTCAATGCATCGATAAACATACATCCAAGAGAACACTTGGGTATAATCAAGACCACTCAAGGGTCGCCATGCACTCAAACTTAGCAAGAGTTAAGACATATCGAGATAACTTCATTGTTTGATAGGACAACTGAGAGGGGGGGGTGAATCAGTTTTCATATATTGTTGGAAAATGTGGCTCAAACTTACTGACATGAAACTCCTAAAAGAGTAAAATTGGTGAGACCCTTGGGATGTCTTGCTGACAAGAAGATAGGTTGTGAAGGTTCAAAATAATCATGGTGGTGTGACTAATGGTCGGTCTTGCTGATGAGATCCATCAATATGACCTGAACGGTCGGCGGAAGTTATATATAACTTAACGAAGGTAGGAGTCTAACTAATAGGAAATGATTGGTGAGATTCTAGTTGATGGTACTCCGTCGGGATAACTTTGGTCTTCGGTAAGACTTGGGAAGATCGGACCGATAGTAGAAGTTTGTTTGATGGGATATGGTTGGTGTGAGTCTTGTCGATGGTTCGTCATTTGTGTGAAATAAGACTTCAGCCTAGCCTTAAGATCTTCATCCAATGGTTAAAATCTGGCCAATGGATTGGGGTCGGTGTAAGTCGTACTAATGGATGGAAATGGAGTAACCTAGGTCTTTGGCCTAGCTTTGGATGATCGTCTTGACTGTACTGGTTTGCTCGATGGAATTGATCACAGTAAGTCTGCCCGATGAGATCAACAAGCAGGAACTTCATCTGTATGAAATGAAATGTCAGAGGAGCTTTGGAGACTTCCTTCAAGGTAGGATCTCATCCTAATGGTATTTTGTTCGGTGATACTTCACCAAGTCAGACCAATAGAGTGATAGAAGACATTAGTGTGCGATTGTCAAATGGGTAGTTTGGCATCAGTGAGACACAGTCTAGTGTCTCACTGATAAGCGATATAGTTGAATTTTTTTTACTGATCGACTATCCTATGTGGTTTTCTTTGAACCAATGAGAGAAGAAAAACATAAACCATTTGTAGTTGGACTATTTTGACTATTCACTCGTGGGAGATCAACAAACCATTTGTAAACTATAAAAAAAATGGAACTCTTTGTAATGGTTGATGGTTGAATCGTTCGAGCAGTTAGTTTTTTTGAACTCTATGTTGTATGAGCATTGGAATAGTAAGACATAATGAAATGTGATCAAAATTTGTTTTGTACAAGGTTGATCGGGGAAATGTTGTTGTTGTAAAATTGGCATCTGAAAGGAGAGTGTGTAACTTGTGTGTAATTGAGTTTCTATAATACAAGTGATTTTTCTTAGGTATGGTAAGTTTTTCTCCTGTAAGGGTTTTCCCACATAAATCTGGTGTCCAATTGTGTATTTTTTTATTTCTCTATTCTTGTATTCCTTTCATGTTCATATTAATGAATTGTAATTACAAAATTTAAAGACATATCCATATTCTTCTTTGAGTTTTGACATTAGGAGAGTTTGTTCTACACCTTAAAATTTCCTAACAAGTGGTATCAAAGCCTGGCCAATTTTTTTATCCTTGTGCATAGGTTGGGTTTTTGTGTCAATTTTGTTCAGTGGGAGTCTTGTTGAATTCTAGTAATTAAAATTACAAATAGTGATGGCAATGGAAATTACATCAAGAAGGATTGAAATTGAAAAATTCAATGGCAACAATTTTGAGTTGTGGAAACTCAAAATGGAAGATCTGTTGTTTGATCGTGATGTTTGTTTTGTTGTGTCTAGAAAGAAACCTTCTGGTATGAAGCAAGAGGATTGGTATTCGGCATATCGAAAAGCAAAAGGGCTGATAATACTCTATTTAGCAAACTCTATTCTCATTAGCGTTCATGAAGAGAAGACTACAACCTCCTTGTGGAAGAAACTTGGTAACATTTATCAGGGCAAGTCCTTGGTGAATAAGTTATTCTTAAGGAAGAAGTTTTACTCTTTGAAAATGTAGGAAGGAGCATCTTTTTCTGATCATTTGAATACTTTTAACATGTCAATTTATTAGTTAGCATCTATAGGTGTGAAGATTGATGAAGAAGATCATTGTATGCTATTGTTATGTTCTTTGTCAGACTCTTGGGATCACTTGGTGATGGAAATTCGGAGTACAACAACCACTTTCAAGATGGAAGATGTGGTTTCTTCTTTGTTATCAAAAGAGATGAGAAGGAAATCTTCTGAGATAGTGAAGGAGGCTCTTGTTGTTCGAGGAAGATCAAAAGAAAAAGGAAAAAAGAAGGATAAGAGGTCCAAATCAAAATTAGAAGAGGGATGAAAGTCTCCTGGAAAGAAGTCTAAGGTGAAGTGTTGGAAATATGGGAAGCCTGATCATGTCTGAAAGTATTTACAAGAGGAGAAAAAGAAGAAGAAGAAGAAGAAGAAGAAGTCTTGCGATAATGATTCTTCCTAGAGTGATGCAGATTCCTTCATTGCAACCTTGGAAATTCGAGTATCAAATGATGTCTGGCTGATTGATTTTGGAGCATTTTTCCACATGACATCTCATAGAGACTAGTTCAAAAATTATGACAAATACAATGGTGGAAAGGTGTATTTGGCAAGTGATTCGTCTCTAGAAATAGGTTTTCGTGGAAGAGTCAAAATTAAATTCCTTGATGGAAGAGTGAAAGGAAGCAATGATGTAATGCATATACTAGGTTTGGCCCAAAATTTACTCTCTTAATAAGTTGAATGATGTTGGAGTGCAGGTCTCATTCTCTAGCAATGGCTACAAAATTACTAGAGGCTCAACGGTGTTGGCTAGGGGTGCTTGAATTGGTACTCTATACAAGTTGGATACACTTGTTGTTCAATGCAGCAATGTCTCTGCAAAGTCAAAAAAGGTTGTTCATGAAGAGAAGAAGGAAAATGTCCCTAATAGTGCAAAATCTAAGGAAGTTAAACTTCCAACAGAAAAGACTATGCTTTGGCATTATAGACTTGGCCACATTGGAGAAAAAGGTTTAAAAACTTTGAAAAATAAAAACCTAATTGAAGGGTTTGATGACAGTAACCTTGAAATCAAATTTTTTTAACATTATATATATGGCAAACAACACCATGTTTAATTTTATTCCAATCCTCATAAATCTTCTGGTATACTTGATTGCATTCATTCTAATGTGTGTGGTCTATTGAATGTTCCTTCACTATCGAAATCTAAATATTATGTTTCTTTTATTGATGACTATTCAAGAAGGGCATCTGTATATTTTATAAAAAGTAAATCAGGAATGTTCAGTCATTTTAAAGAATTTAAAAACCTTGTGGAAAATCAGACTGGAAGAAAAATAAAGTGTTTAAGGAGTGACAATGGTGGTGAGTTTTGTTCTGATGAGTTCGAAAGGTACTACAAAGTTCATGGAATTAAAAGACATAAAACTACACCCTACACTTCGTAGAAAAATGAAGTTGTTGAAAGGTTCAACATGACGGTGATGGGAAGGGAAAGAAGTATGTTGAGCAGTGCTAGCTTGGAGGATAAATTTTGGGTTGAGGCAGTTGCAACAACATGTTACTTGGGAAATCAATCTCCTAACTTTTCTCTTGTTGATAAAATACCTTTGGAAGCATGGTCTGGAAAGAAGCCCTCTCTAAGACATTGTCAAGTCTTTGGTTGTGAAGCATATGCATATGTGTTGAATGAAAAAAGATCTAAATTCGACAACAAGGATATTAAATGTATTTTCATTGGCTATAGCATTGGCATAAAATGATGCAAGCTTTGGAATCCTGAGACTGGGAAGGTTTTGTACAATAGAAGTGTTAGTTTTTGTGAGTTGAAGCCTTCTAATTTGGATCTACAATTAGAGACAAAATTAGAAAACAAAGATGATGTAGTTGAAATTCCTCCCACACTAGATAAAGAGGAATTCAAAATTCAAAATGTACCTAAATCTGAGGAGAGCTCAACCAGCTCTAAAAGTTCTAAGCAAGATGATGAACAATTTCCTCAACCTCAACCTGTGAGGAGGTCTACACATGAAAGGTGACAAATGGATAGGTATGGATTCTCTATGTTGGATTATAGCCATTCCTATGATTTGATTACTATTACTGATGAGCCTAGGACTATAAAAGAGACAACTAAAATGTATGATATAGATTCCTGGTTGGAAGCCATGAATGAAGAAATTGCATCATTAAGGAAAAATCAAACATGGGATTTGGTTCCATTGCCTGAAGGTAGAAATTTGGTGGGCTGCAAATGGGTATTTAAAAATAAAACTGATCTAGATGGCTATGTTAAAAATTATAAAGCGAGGTTGGTTGCAAAGGGATATTCCCATGTAGAGGGAATTGATTATGGGGAATTTTTTTCTCCAATAGCAAAGCTGACATCTATCAGATTTATTTTTCCACTTGCAACAGCATATAACTAGGAGATTGAGAAGATGGATATGAAGACAAAATTTCTTCATGGTAACCTTGAAGAATAAATTTATATGTCCTAGCCAAATCACTTTGTGAAAAAAGGTAAAAAAAATTTGGTTTGCAAGTTGAAAAAATCTTTGTATGGATTAAAACAATCTCGTAGAATGTGGTACTAGAAGTTTGACACTTTTTTTTTGTCATTGGGATTTGTAAGATTGAAATCAGATCAATGTGTGTATTACAAAGTTGAGAATGATTATATTTTAATTATTTCCCTATATGTGGATGATATGTTATTTATTGGGAATAGTAAGTTTATGATTTATGATCTAAAATCTCAAAAAAGTACAGGTGGTGTGCAATTTCAATGGCCCTTGGTGCCCATGAATCTTAGTAGTATTTGAATGCTCTATAGGTGTTAGTAATATCTTCGTCAAGTGGGATATTGCTGAAAAATGTGCCTCAAACTTACTGACATGAAACTCCTGAAGGAGAAAATTGGTGAGACCCTTGGGATGTCTTGCTAACAAGCACCTAGGTTGTGAAGGTTTGAAATGATCATGTTGATGTGACTAATGGTCATTCTTGTTGATGAGATCCATTGATATGACCTAAATGGTCGGTAGAAGTTCTCTATCTCTCGATGAAGGTAGGATTTTGATTGACAAATGATGATCGGCGAGAATCTTACCGAGGGTACTCCGTTAGGCTCACTTTTGTCTTTGGTAAGACCTAGGAAGATTGAACCAACATTAGAAGTTTTTCCGATGGGATATGGTTGGCATGAGCCTTATGGATGGTTCTTCATCGGTGTGAAATAAGACTTCGGCCCATCCTTAATATTTTTGTCTGATGGTTGAAGTCTAGTCAATGGATTGGGATCAATGTAAGTCCTATCAATCGATGGCATCAGAGTAAC
This sequence comes from Sequoiadendron giganteum, assembly GCA_007115665.2. NCBI lineage: Eukaryota > Viridiplantae > Streptophyta > Pinopsida > Cupressales > Cupressaceae > Sequoiadendron > Sequoiadendron giganteum. The sequence goes on from CM021106.1 coordinate 262,540,648, forward strand.
CTGGGTTTTCATCCTAGCTTTGGATTATTGTCCCAACAGTATTGGTCTGCCCGATGGAATCGATCGGGGTAAGTCTACTGAATGAGATCAACAAGCAGGAACTTCATTGGTATGACATGAACTATTGGAGGAGCTTTGGAGTCTTCCTCTAAGGTATGATCTCAACCAGATGGTCTTTTGGTTGGTGAGACTTCACCAACTCGGACTGATAGAGCGATAGAAGACTGTAGTGTGCGATTGTCAAATGGGAATTTTTGCATTGGTGAGACACGGTTTGGTGTCTCGCCGATAAGCAATACAGTTGAATTTTTTTGACCGATCAATTGTCCTATGTGGTTTTCTTTTAACCAATGAGAGAAGCAGAATGTAAAATGTTTGCAATTGGACTATTGTGACCATTAACTCATGGGTGATCAATAGACCATTTGTAAACTACGAAAAAAATGGAGCTCTTTGTAATAGTTGATGGTTGAATCTTTCGATCAGTTAGTTTTTTTGAATTGTATGTTGTATGAGCATTAGAACAGTAAGACATAATGAAGTGTGACCAAAATTTATTTTGTACAAATTTGATCAAGGAAATGTTGTTGCTATAAAATTGGCATTTGAAAGGAGAGTATGTAACTTGTATTTAATTCAATTACTGTAATACAAGTGATTTTTCTTTGGTGTGGTGGGTTTTTCTCCCATAAGGTTTTTCCTGTGTAAATCTAGTGTCCAATTATGTATGTGTTTATTTCTCTATTTTTCTATTCCTTTCATGTGTATCTTAATGAATTGTAATTGCAAAATTTAAAGACATATCTGCATTCTTCTGTAAGTTTTGACAATAGGAGAGTTTGTTCGGCACCTTAAATTTTCCTAACATATATTATACCTTCAATTTAATTAACATAACTAATACATAAACTACTTAAATGATTAATCATCAAATCCTAATGCAGAAACTCAAATCCAATGCACAAACACAATCACACCAGATTTACATGGAAAATCCAATTAGAAAAAAACCATAGTGAGGATTAACTCACACTATAGAGAATATCAAAACTGATTACAAAAAGGCTTACTGCCTGAGATAAGGCTCACTGCCTACAATTAGGACTCATTTTCCAACAAGTCTACAACTCGAAGGGCTCACTGCCAAAGAGATACAAAAGATGGCTGATTGACATAATATAAGAGCTAAGGCTTACAACCAAAAGAATGAATTGATAGATTATACCGTACTTATGTAGAGTTCAGCTCTAGATGAAGCTCTATATAGATAGTACTTCATTTCATCAATCGCTCAATAAAAAAAAATTTATCATACACTTTATTGTCTTTTCCTACTTCACTTACTCAGCTTTGTTGTACTATCTCTTTCTCTTTCTTACTATCACACTCTTTTCCTATCTCTTTTTCCATCTATATTTTCTTCTTAGAGAGTTTTTATATCCTTCTTGATTTTCTTTTCGGAGAGTCTCATTTATACATGTGTGTATATAATTTTAACGCATTTCTTATGTCATCCAAAACACCCATAGGACATAATTAGTCCACATTAAATATTGAACATGCTAATTCAGCCAAGATCTTTGAATATCTTAATCATAGCTTGTCTTTACAATAGAAACCGGACCTAAAAAACAACACACCAGACCACCTATAATAGTCATCTTCAATAGGAAATAGATTTTGATAAACAACTCATACATTCAGTACTATGTTGACATCAATGAAAACCTATTGGCATTAATGACAACCATTTGATGCAAGCTTCAACTTCCAACATTCATTACTCAATATTTCCTCTCAGAATACTCAAGGGTCTAACCAAGTCTCACTAGAAGGCATTTATCAAACATATCATACTAGATAGAAATGGAAAAAATACTTGTCTACAACAAAAACATGCATTCAAGGACCCATCCAAATCTCTCACATAGAAGTGTTACAAAAAAGAGAGTCATTCCCCACTCATGATACTATTTAGGGGCATCTTTCCATCCCTATCAAATGCATTAAAATCTAATATTTAATATTCCTCATAAAAAATATACACAGGTTGATTCACTTGGAGTCACTAAATGCCACCCATGGCACCCAAGAAAGCATTCAAACACCAACTCACCAAAACATATACTTACATGATCATGCACCAAGTACTAAAATCCACAAGGACAATACATAAAGATCGTAGCACATCCATAATGGAAATGAAATGATTTGGGTCAAGTTTTGCATCCTAGCATAGAAGGTCAAAGCCCTTATGTTCAACCTAGAGCTCTGATACCAAATGAAAATTACAAATCTCAAATCACATTGGCAATAACAATAAAATAATAATAATAATTTATGTTACAATAAATCAAGAGAAATACCTCATTACAAGACATGTCAACATTAGACATTCATTCTTACAAAGGACAAATTACATTGAACAATGAGGTATAAGGATTGACCCAGGTAGTTCATCAACATCAAGTCATAACAATACAATGGAAGTACAAATAATGTATAAATACACTAGAATCATCCATAAATGATTTACATGTGCCAATGTAAAATCAATAATAATGTGGAGATGCAAGTAAATAAGCCTCTAACTATTGTCGACTCTCACATAGTCATTTACAGTTCAATAAATGAGAATATGGTCCAAGAACTTTTTCTACCCAACCATGAATCTTACACTTCTCAAGGGAGTTCTTCCTCACATGAAGAACCATCAACTCTGCATGGGATGCTTAGAAAAAATAAATCAATGTACAAGATGGAATCTGGTGCATTCCTAGTATATCTACATACATTTATAACACTCTATAACATGCTATGATAGATACTAGGATATGAAAGAGAGTAATATAAATAAATAATCCATCTATCTCAATGGTCTAAAGTATCTTGGCCAAGCATAATGTCATCTATTGCATAATAATAGTAGAAGTGGAAAGAGAATTCTATGCTCCCTGATACCCATATTTGGCACCCATCCATGAAGGTAACTTTCTGCAAGCACTCAAGAAAACATTAACATACATTTTAAATCATGGCAATAAAACAATCAAAAATATAGAAATATACATATTCATCATAGTAAACATACACTCTTTATCACATCTTGCAATGTTTATGAATGTCATTCATTATTACTATTTTCCAAAACAATTAAATAGGAATATACATAAGGGAATGCATCTCCCCTTATGTGACATTTCTCAATTAAATGTAATACTTAATGAAGGATAAATTTAACTTTCCAAAGTTAAACAAAATATTAACACAACCAAACATCAATTATTAACTCTAAGTTTTTATATAAGCTAGATTGAATGACCAATAGAATTTCTACTCATCCTTTTTGAGAAAGAAAATCTATCAATTTTACCATGTGTTCACCAACATTCTCAACTTCAACATTTGATATTCTATGCTACTATAGGAGTGATGGAGGTGATGAGCACTAAGGCAAAGACCATTGTGGAAAATATCTTTAGTGAGGTAGGACTGATTGATTTGAATTTGAACTCTCTCTTGGGTGATCATGGTGACTTTTGGTTCAGTCAGCCTACAAATTTGATGTTTTTTGTTGATGTTGTTGGGAAGGACGGATCGTGCAATGTGGATGTGGTCAAAGTTGTGAACCCTGAGGGGCAGTGTGCATTTGAGGCTTCCAAGGAGGCATCTAAGGGTTGTTTGTCAATGGAGGCATTGGTCTAAGCTCCAAAAGAACCTAGGGTTCATGTGGTGGCATCTAGTGATACTGTGTGGGCCTGAACTGGTGAATCATCTATGGATAATCTAAAAATTCCCCGAATTGAGCACATTCCAGTGGAAAAGAATTAGCCAATGGGGCAATCATATTTTCTCAAATAGAGATGGGATGACATTATTTCTTCAAAGCTTAAAGGTAAAGGAATTTATTTTGAATTATTTTCTTCCTCTAACATGGAACATGCTTTTTCTTTGTCTATTTCATACTCTATTATGGAAAAAAACATAGCTAGAAAGGAATTTTCTCTGGTGGGAAATTTTTTGGGTGCTAGACCTAACATTGAGGAGGTTTTCACTTGGGTTCATAAAAATTGGGCTCTAAAGGGGCAGGTTGAGGTTGCTGCTATGGCTAAAGGCTTTTTTTTCCTTTTCCTTTTCCTGTGATGAAGATTTGAGATTGGTTTTCTCCAAACGGTCATGAAATTTTGGTCGTCTTACTCTGGTATTATGCCCTTGGGAGTTTGGGATGGATCTTTCAAAGTGTCTTTTTCATTTGGCTCTTGTGTGCATGACACTGTTGAATCTTCCTTTGGAGTATTGGGATGAAGAGGTGTTTACAGAGATTTCTAACTCTTTTGGATGCCTATTGTATATTGATGAGGCCACTCTTTCTATAAAAAAATTGGTTGCAGCAAGAATGTGTGTCATGAATGATTAGGATGTTGTGTTGCCTAAACTTTTTCATCTTAACTCAAAGGTAGGCTATTGGAAACAACTAGTCATCTTTGAATTGTTTCCCTTCGCATGTTTCAAATGTAAAAATTAGGTCATTGGGCTAAGGATTTCCCTTCTAAGGTGATTATGCCCAATTTTTTCCCCCAACCCAGAGTTTGGAAAGTTCAAGGAAGCTGAGGGGTCTTCTACTCCACTAGAGAAGGATAATTCCACTACTAATAAAGGTCTGGAGCTTGCAGCTGGGCAGGTGCATGGAAATGGGTAGCAATTTCATGGGCAACTTACTTTTTCATCCCGAAATAGAAAAATTGCAAACGTGTTATAGTAAAACGTGCTCGCGTTATGGCTTGGTAATGACCGAGCCTAGGCTCAATCATTATCGAGCCTAACGTGGGTGTTTTAAAATGCAGGCACGTTATAATGCGCTTGTGTTATGGTTTAAATTTCAAAAAATGGGTGCATTTTGAGTTCAAAAATGTGCATTTTTTGAAATAAAAAAACATTTCCAAAACGCGAGTGCATTATAACGTGCTCGCATTTTGGTCTACATTGAAAATATTTTCTTCTCTTTTTCTTGTCTCTTTCTTCTTGTTATCTTTTAGGGAAACTATATACATGAGTTGAAATTTATATATGGACATTTAATTTCTTATACTTTAAGTTATATTTCATGTATATACTTCCAGGATGTTTGAGAGTGGTTTGAGATCTCTAGGAGTTATAATGCAAATTCTAGTTTTTGGAAGATCTTTAAAATTTCAGACTTAGTCAAATTTTAGTAATCAGCGTGTCAAATTTCAATAATCATGAGGTTAGATTTTAGTAGTCAACAAGTTCTATCTTTCTCTCTCACTCTCTCCTTCTCTCTACTCTTTATCTCTCCACTCCCTCTCTCTCTCTCCCTTCCTCCCTCTCTCCCCTCTCTCTCTTCTAGTTTTTGGAAGATCTCACAAATTTCAAACTTAGTCCAATTTCAATAATTAGGAGGTCAAATTTTAGTAATTAGAAAATTGTATTATTTCTCTCTCTATCTCACTAATTTTTATCCCTTACACTCTAGACCTCTCTCTCGCTATCTCTATCCCTTTTTATGACTCTCTCTCCCTTGATCTCAAGAAATATCTATCTCTGTCTCTGTCTCCTTTTCCCTCTAATTCTCTCTACCTCACTTATCTCTCCCTCTCCCACCTTCCCTCTCTACTTGTCTCTATCTCCCTCCCCCCCTCTCTCTCTCTCTCTACCTACCTACCTCTCCCTCCATCACGCCCTACCAATATCTCTATTTCTCTCTAGCTAACCTATCTCTCACCTCCATCTCTCTCCCTTCATACTTCTCTCTCCCTATCTTCTTCCCTATCTACTCTCTATCTCCCATCTCTCTTTACCTACTTCTACATCCTTCAAACCTTAGCACTCTCTATACACCTCTCCCTCCCTCCCTCATTCCCTCTCTACTTCTCTCTATCTCACCTCTCTCTCTACCTCTCTCTCTACCTCTCCATCCATCTCTACTTAACTTTATCTCCTCTCTCCCTCTCTCTACCTACCTCTCCTTCAAACACTCTTTATTTCTCTCTATCTCATCTCTCTCTCCCTCACTACATCTCTCTCCCTCTCTCCCTATCTCCCTCCCTCTCTACATATATATATCCCCTCTCCCTCTCTACATAGCTCTCCATCCATCACAACCTACCACTCTCTCTCCATTACTCTCTATCTAACCTCCCACTCTCTCCATCCATACCTCTCCCTCTACTTCCCTCTCTACTCTCTACCTCCCTAATCCTTCTCTACCTACTTCTCCATCCATCACTCCCTAACATTCTCTCTACACCTCTCTATATTGCTTCTCTCCCTCCCTCCCTCATTCCCTCTCTACTCTCTCTCTACCTCTCCTTCCCTCTCTAATTATCTTTATCTCCCCTATCCCTCTCTCTCTCTCTCTCTTAGATGTCTCCCTCCCTACCTTTTCCCCTATCTACTCTCTATCTCTCCTCTCCCTCCCTCTACCTCTCTCTCTCACTCTCTCTCACTCCTCCCTTACCCACTTTCTCTCTAACTCTCTCGTCTTTATCTCACCATTCTCTCTTTCCCTCTTTGTAACTCTCCACTTTCTCTATATGTCACCATTCTCTCTCTACATATCTTTATCTCACCTATCCCTCTTTACCTCTCCCTTCCTCCCCTCTCTCACCCACCCTCCCTCCTTCCCTCTATCTCTATCTCTCTCTACTTCTCTCTATCTCACCTATCCCTCTCTAGCTGCATATCCCTCCATCACTCCCTACCACACTCTCTCTATTGCTCTTTATCTCACCTCTCTCTCACCTCCCTCTCTCCCCCTCCATACCTCTCCCTCTACTTCTCTCTACTCTCTATCTCCCTAATACCTCTCTACCTACCTCTCCATCCATCACTCCCCACCACTCTCTCTATACCTCTCTATATCGATTATCTCCCTCCCTTATTCTCTCTCTACTTATCTCTACCTCTTTGTCTTTCTCTAATTATCTTTATCTCCCCTAGCCCTCTCTCTCTCTCACTAGATATCTCTCTCCCTACCTTTCCCCTATCTACTCTCTATCTCTCCTCTCCCTCCCTCTACCTCTCTCTCTCTCACTCTCTCTCACTCCTCCCTCACCCTCTTTCTCTCTCACTCTCTCCTCTCTATCTCACCATTCTCTCTTTCCCTCTCTATAACTCTCTCCTTCTCTATATGTCACCATTCTCTCTCTACTTATCTTTATCTCACATATCCCTCTTTACCTCTCCCTTCCTCCACTCTCTTTCCCACCCTCCCTCCTTCCCTCTATCTCTATCTCTCTCTACTTCACTCTATCTCACCTATCCCTCTCTACCTGCATATCCCTCTATCACTCCCTACCAAACTCTCTTTATTTCTCTCTATCTCACCTCTCTCTCCCTCCATCCTCTCCCCCATCTATCTTCCTTATCTACTCTTTATCTCTCATATATCTCTACCTCTCCTTCCCTCTCTACTTATCTTTATCTCCTCTTTCCCTCCCAACCTCTCTCTCTCTCCCCAATCCCTCCTTCCCCCTATTTCTCTCTCCCCCTATGAGGGTTGAGAGTGTCAGGTTTAGTGTTTAAGGTATAGGGTTGAGGTTATAGGGTTAATTGTATAGGGAATAAGGTTTAGGGTTTAGGATATTAGGTATAAATTTGAGGGTATATGGTATAGGGATGATGGATGAGGGTTTAGGGTTTAAGGTATAGGGTTGAGGGTTGAGGGATAGTGTTTAGAGTTGAGGGTATAAGGTTAAGTGTATAGGGTATATGGATTATGGTTTAGGATATTGGGTATATAGTTGAGGGTATTGGGTTGAGGATATTAGGTTTAGGGTTGATAGTTTAGGTTTTAGGATTTATGTACAAGTTTAAGGGTTGAGGGTTGAGGTATAATGTTCAGGGTTAAGGGTATGAGGTTAAGTGTATAGGGTATAGGGATTAGGGTTTAGGTTGTAGGGTTAAGGGTATAAGGTATAGGGTTAAGACTTGAGATTGTAGGGTTTTATGTTTAAGTATAGGGTTGAGGGATAATGTTTATGGTTTAGGGTATAAGGTTGAGGATGTAGGGTAAAGAGATGAGGCTTGAGGGTTGAGGGATAGTGTTCAAGGTTGAGGGTATAGGGCTAAGTGTATAGGTTATAGGGATTAGGTTTTAGAATAATGGGTATAGGGATTAGGGTTTAGAATAATGGGTATAGGGTTGAGGGTATTGGGTTTCAGATTGAGGTTTAGGGTTTAGGGTTTAGTGTACAAGGTTGAATGTAGGGTTTAGGGTTTAAGTATAGGGTTGGGGGATGATGTTCAAGGCTTAGGTTATAAGGTTGAGCGTATAGGGTATAAGGATGAGGGTTGAACATGTAGGGTTGAGGTATAGTGTTCAAGGTTGGGGGTGTAGGGTTAATTGTATAGAGTATAGGGATTAGGGATTAGAATATTTGGTATAGGGTTGAGGGTATTGGGTTTAGGGTTGAGGGTTTAAGGTTTAGGGTACAAGGTTTAATGTAGGATTTAGTGTTTAATTATAGGGTTCAGGGATCAGGGATAATGTTTAGGGTTTAGGGTATAGGGTATAGGGTATAGGGATGAGGATTTAGAGTGTAGGGTTTATGGTTTAAGGTATAGGGTTGAAGGTATAAGGTTAAGTTTATAGGGTATAGGGATTAGGGTTTAGGATATTAGGTATAGAGTTGATGGCATTGGGTTGAAGGTTTAAGGTTAATTTTATAGGGTATAGGGATTAGAGTTTAGGGGAGAGAGAGAGACCTGAGAGAGGGTGAAATTGGCAACTATATTGCCAATTTCACCGAATTAGCAAGCTAGTGGGCCCACTAGCTTGCCAAATCGATGAAATTGGCAACCTAACTTGCCGTGTTTGAAAAAATGGGTGCAAGAAATGGGGTCTCTCGGTGATTTACATCATTGAGAGACCCCATTTCTTGGACCCATTTTTTCAAACAGGCCACTACATTTCCAATTTCACTAAATTGGCAAGCTAGTGGGCGAGAGACCCCATTTCTCGGACCCATTTTTTCAAATAGGCCACTACATTTTCAATTTCACTAAATTG